>BDUI01010900.1:24220-62579 GCA_002335545.1 Apodemus speciosus
TTGCTTTTACTATGTTTAGGTATGGGCCTTGAATTCCTGTTCTTTCCAAGACTTTTAGCATAAAAGGATGCTGAATTTTGTCAAATGCTTTTTCAGCATCTAATGAAATGACCATGTGGTGTTTTTCATTTAAGTTTGTTTATGTAGTGGATTCCATTGATGGATTTCTGTATCATGAACCATCCCTGCATCCCTGGGATTAATCCTACTTGATTATGGTGAATGATCATTTTGATGTGATCTTGGATTTTTTTGTCAAGAATTTTATTGGGTATTTTTACATCAATATTCATAAGGGAAATTGGTCTAAAGTTTTCTTTCTTTGTTGGATCTTTGTGGGGTTTTGGTATCAGCATTATTGTGGATTCATAGAACGATCGAGTTGGGTAGTGTTCCTTCTGTTTCTATTTTGTGGAGTAATTTGAAGAATATTAGTGTTTGGTCTTCTTCGAAGGTATGATAGAATTCTACACTAAAATCATCTGGTTCTGTCCTTTTTTTTTTTTTGGTTGCAAGATTGACAATGACCCTTCTATTTCTTTAGGGGTTATGGGACTGTTTAGCTGATCTATTTGATTCTGATTTATTTTGGTATTAGGTATCAGTCTATGAAATTGTCCATTTCCTCCAGATTTTCCACTTGTGTTGAGTATAGACTTTTGTAGTAGGATCTAATAATTGTTTGAATTTCCTGAGTTTCTGTTGTTATATCTACCTTTTCATTTCCAATTTTGTTAATTTGGATACTGTCTCTGTGCACTCTGGTTATTCTGGCTAAGGGTTTATCTATCTTGTTGATTTTCTCAAAGAACCAGCTCYTGGTTTTGTTGATTCTTTGTATGATTCCCTTTGTTTCTACTTGATTGATTTCAGCCCTGAGTTTGATGATTTCCTGTCTTCTACTCCTCTTGGATGAATTAGCTTCTTTTTGTTCCAGGGTTTCGGGGTGTGCCATTAAGCTGCTAATGCATGTTCTCTCCTGTTTCTTTTTGGAGGTACTCGGGGCTATGAGTTTTCCTCTTAGCACTGCTTTCATCGTGTCCCATAGATTTGGGTATGTTGTGCCTTCATTTTCATTAAATTCTAAAAAGTCTTTGATTTCTTTCTTTNTCTTTTAATTGTAGATCTTCACTCTCATCTATCCCTATGATCCTTAGGTTTGGTCTTCTCATTGTGTCCTGGATTTCCTGGATGTTTTGGGTTACAAGCTTTTTGCCTTTTGCATTTTCTTTGACTGTTGAGTCCATGGTTTCTATGGTATCTTCAGCATGTGAGATTCTGTCTTCTATCTCTTGTATTCTGTTGTTGGTGTTTGCATCTATGGCCCCAGATTTCTTCCCAAGGTTTTCTATCTCCAATGTTGTCTCCCTTGGTGATTTCCGCTTCTGTTTTTAAATCCTGGATGGTTTTGCTTAGTTCCTTCACTTATTTTTTTGTGTTTTCCTGTAATTCTTTAAGAGATTTTTGTGTTTCCTCTTTCATGACTTCTGCTTGTTGACCCAAGTGCTCCTGCATTTATTTAAGTGATTTTTTGCATTTATTCTTTATTGGCTTCTATCTTTTGACCCATATTTTCCTGAATTTCTTTAAGTGATTTTTGTGTTTCCTTTTTAAGGGATTCTACCTTGTTCATTTTCTCCTGTATTTCTTTAAGAGATTTATTTACATTCTTCTTGTAATCCTCTAATAGCCCTATATTATTGGGACCCTTTCCAAGTGCCAATCACTCTRCAGGGCAAATGTCCCAGGACAGGGCTGACACACAGACGACCTGCAAACCTGCCTAGGCCTTGGACACAGGGAGAAGTTTGGGGGCTGTTTTCCAGTAAATTTTAAACTGGGGATATCTCTGTGTACCTGGTTTTGCCTGTCTGGTCTGTCAGAGAGCAAAGATGGCAGATGCTGCAGGGACCCTTTCCAAGTCAATGTGTCTGGTTTTATGTGTAGGTCTTTGATCCACTTATACTTGAGCTTTGTACAAGAAAATAAGAATGGGTCAATTTGCATATTTCTGCAAGCTGACCTCCAGTTGATCCAGCACACTTTGTTAAAAATGCTGTTTTTTTCCATTGGATATTTTTAGCTCCTTTGTCAAATATCAAGTGACCATAGGTATGCACATTTTTTCTGGGTCTTCAATTCTATTCCATCAATCTTCCTGTCTCTGTACCAATACCAGACAGTTTTTATGACTACTGCTCTGTAGTAGAGCTTGAGGTCAGGAATCTTTTGTTGTGGAGAATAGTTTTTGCTATCCTGGGTTTTTTGTTATTCGAGATGAATTTGAGAATTGCTCTTTCTACCTCTATGAAGAACTGAGTTGGGATTTTGATGGGGATTGCATTGAATCTGTATATTGCTTTTGGGCATATACCCAGAAGATGCTCCAACATATATTAAGGACACATTCTCCACTGCGTTCATAGCAGCCTTATTTATCATAGCCAGAATCTGGAAAGAACCCAGATGTTCTTCTGCAACAGAGGAATGGATACAGAAAATATGGTATATATACACAATAGAGTATCATTCAGCTATTAAGAACAATGAATTCATGAAATTCTTAAGCAAATGGATGGAACTAGTAAGTGTCATCCTGAGTGAGGTAACCCAATCATAAAAGAACACACATGGTATGCACTCACTGATAAGTAGATGTCAGCCAAAAAGCTCAAAATAAACAAATTACAATTCACAGACCACAGAAAGCTCAAGAAAAAGTAGTACTGAAATGAGAGTTCTTTGGTTCCTCTGAGAAAGGGAACAAAATGCTCATAGGTGCAATAATGGAGACCAAGTGTGGAGCAGAGCCTGAAGTAAAGGCCACCCAGAGACTACCCTACCTGTGGATTCATCCTATAAACAGTCACCAAATCCCTACACTATTATGGGCAACAAGAAGTGCATACCAAAAGGAGCCTGGTATGGTTACTTGTCTTCTTTCTGTAATGGAACAAGCTGTTGAGATTCCTAGGCTCCTTGCTGAAGTACCTCCCTTTTCCACATAAAAACTAATTCTTAAACATTGATATGACTTTTTGTCACAATGTATCTTTACTATAGCATAGAATGTAATTGTTTAATATCATAATCAAATAGCTTCTACATAAGAAAAATACAACCAGAAAACATAATATAATTAAAAACATAAGAAGAATACATGTAGATCCAGTATATTAATTTTTTATCCAAAATTATTTAATATGAGCATGTACACTGTACAAGGCAAGAATCTTTTAAAATATCAATGTATATACATTAAAATGATCTTAAGTATATGTACCAATATATGTGAGTGATTATGCCAGTTTGTGACAATACATTTATAAATTATATACTAATGTTTGGTAAAATTGTTTAATGACTTAGTATTCTGAGTCCTAAACTTAAAAACACTTTATCAAGAAAAAATGTTAGTAACTAGTAGATGTCTTGTAGAGGAGGAAGCATATCGTGTCTTCAGTGAAGTTTTGTCAGGAAGCAGCAGAAAGATGGTGAAATATGACAGTCATTTTGTGATGAACCTGATTAATTTAAAAACTAATAATTTTCAGATTAGCACACACAAATCTGAATCTTAGCTATCTTATAAAAATGGACATGAATCAATAACATTCTTAGATATTAAAAACCAATGAATGAACAAAACTGAACGAAATCTTTAAAGAAATGAGATAAAGAATCACCAGATCACCAGATCACCAGACGATATAAGGCCTATTTTATATACCTGAGATAAAGAATCACCAGATCACCAGATCACCAGACGATATAAGGCCTATTTTATATACCTAAGAACACACYAAAACCAACTAGAAAGCAAATACAACAGATCATCTGGAATGCCCAAAAACACATCGAACACATGATAATTTAATAATCATCTGTCGGGTTTCATAGCTGCATTTTGAAGGATGTATTCTGATAATACTAAGTGTCCTATTCCACTGTGAATGACATAAAAATACATTACGTGTTTAATGATTTCAAAATTGTATCTTTTTGAAACAAAAATATAAACATTTCTTATGTTAGTATGATAGAGTGAAAGGCTATTAAGAAAAACAAAATGCAAAATTATTAATTATCAATATTCTCAGTAAAAAAAATAGAACTCAGGAGAAATGTACACCCATACATGTGTGCATGCACACAGGGTATCCTTATGTTATTGCTTTTTAAGTTTTGTGTCACAAAGACAAAAGTGACATCTCAGAAATGACAGATAGGAAAAGAGAGATTTATTTATAAACCTTTACATAGAACACTTTATTTCTTTGCTTGAGTAATAAATATGTAGTAAGCATAGGAAAAAAGAGATTTATTTATAACCCTGTACATAGAACACTTTGTTTCTTTGTTTGAGTAATAAATATGTAGTAAGCATTTTCTCCTTTTATCTTGACAATATGGTTATCAGGTGTATACAATTCACCTTTCTTTAAACAAACAAAATTCAAGAAAGTTACTATATCTGAACATATATAAAATAAATATTTTTCTATCTCTATTTTACCTTAGAATATCTTGCTCTTTTTCACATTGAGAGTATTCCAGTAGAGTGAATATCACTAGAGCAGTTCTGGCATTTGTTTGATAAGATCTGCATTAAAATATATTTACAGAAGTACTGTGTAGCAAGTATATAGCTCTTCACAACCTTTAGTATTTTGAAACACAGTTGCTTCATAAATAAAACTTACTGGAATGTCTGCCAAGAAAAGCAATTCTAAATAGGAGGGAAAATAAGTAATACTGTAAATAATTGGTTTCATAGAGCTGAGATAAAGCAAAGAATCAGAAATGGCATAAAAATTCATGTTTTATTAACTTATATTTATTTTGCACAAAGTGTCATATGCAAATATCAGCCATTAATATCATCTTATTTGACAGATATTGTTTATGTATTTTACAGGCAAATAAAACATTGGTGTTGCATAATTTTAACCTGTAAGTTCATAAGAACTGGCTATAAGAGCATTTTCTCTTCTGAATTGTATTACATCTTAATTTTGAAGTGATCAGACACACAGAAATCATTTATGATTATACTGTGTTCTTTCATGTGTTGACACTTCTGAAATATGATATTTCATGTTAACAAGGAATCAAGTTCTTTAATATGAAAGTTTTGCGACTTAAATCAGATGGCATCCATTACACTCCTATGCATTAATATTTTATAAGATATGGCTTCAAGTTAAGCTGTATGACAACATTTAGAAGTTGAGTTGATGGTTTTGTACTTTTGCAGGACTGGGGATTTAATCCCTTAGTCATACATTTTAGGCAGTGCTTTTACATGTATACTGTGTCCTTTGCCCTCTGGCTGCTCTATTTTGTTTCAGAAGAAATTGTCCATGATGTCTTTCAAAACACTATAGAGCCCATGTTTTCCACTCATCCCATGCATTTAGGATCTTCTTGTCTCATCTTTTCAGGATACCACCAAGTCTAGCTTATAGTTTGAAATAATAATTAACCATTTCTTCTAAAACATATGTTCATTTTTCAACATTTGATTTATAGCATATTAATAGGAAAATTTGTCATTAAATATTATGTTTAAATAATTCCAAGTAATTTAAATTGGTTTTGCAATGAATCACTGGGTTCATAAACACAGTGAACCCTAAGTTGTCAATACTGTGTTGTCCTTAACAAAGATTTGAAGTTATGTGGAAAAAATAAATTTTTTTGAAAGATATATACATACATACATATATATGTATACACACACACACACATATATATGTGTGTATATATATATATATATATGAAAGAATAATTTTCTGTGAAATTTTTGGCAATAGCAAATCTCAACATTTTAAACAAGAAATTAACAAAGTTATAAACCCTGGGAGCAGAGCAAGGTATATGGAATATAATCCTGTGCCAATAATCTCCATAGATCCATCCATTAATATACCATTTTACACAGCATTAAACTAACTTTATAAAAGCTGAAGAAGAAGGAAGACAGACTACTGTAATCAGCATAATATGATAAAAGATAGATTGAAGAACGCAGGAAAAGAATGAATTAACTTTACTCTACTTTTTCAATTCCAGAACTTTGGAATTTCTCCACTGAGGAACAAAATCCAGACCTTAATCTTGTAATCAAGTGTTCAGTAAATGTTGCCTTTCAGGTAGAAAACTGCGGGGTGAGCCACTCAGGCAGCCATGAGGCAACTGATCATTCTTCAACTATGTTGACGAAAAGAGAAGTGAAGATTCTACTCACTGGGAAGCATAAGATGCAGGCTGTAGGAGAATACCATCTCAGACCTCAGCATGTGCCAGCACTTGATTCATAATCAGAGAACACTGCATCAGTACCAACACCAAGCTCAGAGACAGAACCTCTAACTTGAGCTTYGCGCAACCTCTGTGAGAGAGGGAAAAACAAATTGTAACCTGAGTCATTCCCAGCCTCTGTTTTAGCCTGGATTATCCCTCCACTCAAAGTTACACAGGTCCTTGCAAATGTGAGATGCAGACACCCAGCATGCCATTACTTTATATATGTTTATGTTTTTAAAGACCTGTTAAAATACATGAAAACAAGAAATAATAATAAAAGAAAGTACCATTTATATGACCAAATAATGAAAATTTGAGACAGGAAGCAATTCTTTATGTCTATATACTTTAAAATCAGAGTATTCAAATATATAAAGACATGAATGAAATACCTAAGAAGTGATATAAACTACAAACAATCATTTTAAACAAATTTAAACTGTCACTTTTCCAAAACGATGCTCTATTTAGACACAAAATCAACATAAGAGTGTTAGATCACACTTTGGACCCAATGTATCCAAGAAAATCAAAGAAAATAACAGCTATAGGACACACATTGTGTTCAAAACACATGGAATGAATGCTAGCTTGTGTAATTTGCTAGTCCATGAAAAATTCCACCAAAAATTTAAGTATTAAAATTTCCATGTATTCTTTTCAACCAATGTGCAATAAAATAAATCAATGGCAACAGGAGAAAACTCAACAACCTAGAAAGAAAGGCACACACATACAAATCAAGCAATGTGCTCTTGACCTACCAAAAAATTGAGGAAGAGTGTTTAAGTCTCTTGAAGAAAACAGGAATATAGCATTCTGAGCTTCTGGAATCCTCTGACAGCATAGCTGTAGCCATTTTGTTCCATGCTTTCCAGCTTCATATTGTTGCTACCTACCAATCATTGACACAGAAAAATAACTTGATTCAGAGTATGGTCATGGTGACCACATACCCTATTATGTTTTGTGTGAGGTTTGTTAATCTTAAGAAGTTCCACAATGTTTTATGAAGAGCCCATCAAATTATAGGTTAATATTAACTGTTATGTTTAAAGTGGCTTGAATCAAGGCCCACTAGAACAAAACGATATTTAAAGGACCCTGATGTGAGATTAATACCTGCCTTTGACCATTTATGTTCCCGAATGAAAGACACACACAAACACACACACACACACACACACACACACACACACACACACACACACACACACAGCCATTACATTTTAATATGATTTAAGCCATATAATAGCAGCTGTGCAATTGCCTACCCTCTATGCTGTAAGAATACACTTTCCTACTGATAACTCACTTACTACTTAATGATATCTGTGTTCCTTTTGGGGTCCTCTTAACTCCAATTGGGTAGCCCTCTGGCAGTTCTCCTTCTCCCTCCTGCATGTTCTTCTCTATCCCATGGTAACTTCCTTCTCCTCATGGTCCCAAGTCCAGAAAAGCTAAACCCCATCTATGTCACTTCTCCCCAACTATTGACTGCTGGCATCTTTACTTATCAACCAGAATTAACTAGGGACAGAGTCCCTCAGTATCTTACATGCAGACTCATCTTTGGGGCAGTTTTAGGGGACACAATTAGCATTAGAATAGAAGCAGAATTTGGCCAACCCACTAAACTTCTCCCTTTTGGTCCAATTAAAAATGCTCTATTCTCTGAGATATAAATCGGAAACAATTATAACGATTGTGCAAGTTATAAGGTATATTACACACATAATATCTAGTATATCATATTTGGCAACTTAGATAAAAAGTTTTATCATCTATCCTAACTTGAAGAATTTACAATTCGGTATCTCAATCATGTTTGATATCAAGTTGTATTACCATCTGAAACATTCCTTTCAAATCTAGAGTCTCTTCTTTATTGTTAAACAACTTAAGTTCAATTTTGAGACTATAGTCTTTAACCCTGTCAGAGATTTGAGAAGGAATTAAATATTACCTGAATATTAGGAAGCACAAAGACACAGCTTCAAAAACGTATACAATTGTCAGTATAGCTGACTGTCTGGACAATCCCCAATATTTCTTATAATGTTAGAGCATCCTTCAGCCTTCTTCCCCAGAACATCTGACAGAACTTAAGCGAAGCAGGAATTATGAAGGACTAGATTATTCTGTATTGGCAGAGCTTAGCAGTAGACTATCCGGTGTCCATTTTGGCTAGCTTTCTATCTTCAGAGGAAATTAGGGCATTTCTTGCTCTGTGGCTGGCTTGCCTCAAATGAAGACTATTGATGCTCAATATCTTCTTAGAAGTGGAATGAAGCAGACAAACAAAAATATCTTTAAATAATGACGAAATATTAAGGCCATATTCTATGGATCAATCTCTAAAGCTTTTGAAGACCATCTATCTATATATAACATAAATGAATTTTTAAACATGTATTATTCTTAGTTATTCATTATTTGAATAACCTTGAAAACAGCTTATTGTAATTTCCTAAATTTGAATCTAACATGACTATGAGTTTACTGACTACTAACTTGTATTGCTCAATTATCCTAAATAGTTTGTAATAGCAGCTATTAGAATTAGCTATTGGTCTAAGCACTCTATTGTTAAATGAATTGTATAGGTATAATGTCTATCTAAGAGTAAGGAAATTAATTTTACATTTTAAATCAATATACAAAGATTTATACTAATGAAAACCCTAAGCCTATATTAGTATATAAACTCTGTACCAATGTAAGAAAATATAACTTCAATTTTCCATCAAAATATAAAGATTTCTACTAATGTAAGTTTATGCTTATAAAATGTTTTGTTTGCAAGTAAAATTAATAAACCATCTCCACATATATAATTTCTTATAATATTACCCTTTCCCTCCTTTTTTTCTTTCAAACTATCTTCCTTTTACCTAAGAAAGAAGGATAGAAAAGAGAAAAAAAGATAGAAATCCCTGAGTTTATATTTTTATTTAGTATCCACACTGTCCAAACTTGCAGCCATTTCTAAATTATCTCTTATAATGACAACATATTATTAATTTATAAAATAACCAAAAGAAGACACAAGACACTCCAACTTAAGGGCTTGGGACAATGATTTTCTATGACTGTTTCATGTTGAATTGGAATGAAGAATTGCTTTTTGGGGGGAAGGGGGTGGGCAAGTACAAAAATTAGAAAAACTGGTTAGATTTAAGAAAGCTAGACATAGTATTTGTTGTTCAGTCTCTGTTGAGAAAGTTCAGAGCTTAACTGATTTCCTGACTGGAATCATCTGAAAGAAGGGATGAACCCAGGTCATTGGAGATCAGCAGTCATTCCTGAAGCTGTTTAGGAAGCAAGTCTACAGAAACAGCATGGGTGAGGCTGGATCAGTCAGGCAGCTAGAACAGGAGGTCATTTCAGCACCCCAAAAGTGAATATTGTCAGTAGTATATTTTTGGTGTTTCACTGTGTAATATATAAATATTATAACCAAAGTTCTAAAAAGATATTTTTATGGAAAATGCAAGGTGCACAGATCAGTTAAGGGTGATTTTTTGTTCCTGTGTGAACAGGTGAAAGACAACTGTCTTTTTTAACATTTAGTTTGATCAATAATCTAATTGTAATAACTCTTCATTCATGCCATATGAAAGGATGGTATGATGAATTGTGAGGATTCCGTAACCAACAAGGTTTATTGACTATATGTAACTGAAGTTTTGGCTAGAGATAGTATGTCCCAGCCAGTTTCAGGACTACTCACACGTACAGGTGTCCCTCCCCCCACTTCAGCATTCGAGCTAGGCGGTTTGGCCTCTGCTCTGCTCAGCCTGTGAATTTCCTGGCCTTTTGTTTTGTATAGAACAACCCAGCCTCACCTAGAAGCCATGGAAGCCAGAGCCAAACACCTGCTGAGTCTGGAGCCAGCAAGATCCCAAGACTCCACCCCATGCCTGGTGGGGAGGGAATCTTCCAGACTATATATTGGGTTTCATTTATTAAAATTCGGGTCTTGAAAGACAATGTCTCCTTGACCTAATTCTTTTGCGCAGCTTTCCCCATCCATCCCATAAAGCTATCTGCAGCTAGCACTGGTCTTGCAGGGACCAGTCTGCGGTAGCTGCGGATAGCTACGGAACTCAACATACAGGGATCAACAATTCATGTTACCTCTCTTGTTTGGTCTTCTTGACAGTTTTTTCTTTCCTCTTTGTAGCCAAGATCTTCAAGGAGGTCTCCTTTATCATGTCTGATACATATTACTTTGGAAGGGGTCCAAAGCCTATTCTCCTTTCCTGTTCCTACAAATAAAGAGCCTCTCTCCAAAATCGCATGTTCTTGGTTTGGCAATCCAAAATAGTCAAAAATCTAGATTGATTCAATTTCTCAGCCTTTTTTTTTTTAGGCCTATTTTACTTTGACCTCTCTCCCAGAGAATTGGTAATACCATAACCACCAAACATAAAATCGCATCAATTCTGAAAACTAAAACAATTCAAAACATTTAAAATATTCTTACTTATTGAGATAGTCTGAGTAGAGCCAGCTTTGTTTATAGACTAAGATAGTTTCAGTAAACAAAGCAAAACAAAGCAAACAAGCAAAAACAAAACAAAACTCTAACTTTGTCCATGCTTTTGTCTTCCACACTGATATGGATGGATGTATTTATTCATCCTTCTATACTTAAAGACATTATATATTAAATATATATATACATATACATATACATATATCTCCTTACTTGTTATAAAAATTAAGTTGATATTTTTCTATGTATTTTGCTTCAATTAAATTCCCTTCTATTTACTGTATAAACCTATTCCTAGGCCAACATTTCTCATATGTCATACCAAGCACTCCCAGAATCCCCATGGAGCCCACATTTAAAGAACCCAGTTGATTATGATAACATTGACATCTTAAATTTCCATTAATTTTTTTCTATTCTTATCTTGATTAGGTATGCTCCCTGCGTAGTCTGCCTTATTTTCCCACATCTTCTCCTTAAGTGGCAGGTAGAACCATTTGAAAAGGCCTTGCCTATATCCAGAACTACCACCCTGCCTGGGTCTGCTTGGTGTGCAGCTAAGCTAAGAAACCAATTCACCCTGCCTCTGAACCTTAAAGATGTAGAATGTGTTTTCTATTCAGGAATCTCACATTAATTTTTAAAAGTGAGTTTTTGTCCACTGTTAGGGTGCCATATGTAACAAAAAATACTTTAAATATCTTGATGCAGAATTACTACCTGTCTTTGACAATTTATGTTCCCTGGTGAAAGACACACAGACAGCTTTTATATTTTAATATTCCTTAAGTAGCACAATAACTGGGTAACTGGCTATCCTCCATATTGTTAGATACTTTCCTACTTATATTTCTAAGTTACTACTTATTAATTTCTATGTTCCATTTGGGCTGCGCTTAACTTTAATTGGGCAGCCCTTTGGGCCATGTTCTCTTGGCTTGTAGCCCATGGTGACTCTCCTTTGCCCTCTTCCTCCTTGTGGTCCAAAGCCCAGAAAACCTAAACCCCACCTATGTCTCTTCTCCTCAGTTATTGGCTGTTGTCTTCTTTATTTACCAATCAGTATTAACTGGGACAGGGTCCCTCAATGTCTTATTGTGAACTCTCTCAGATTTGGGGACCCAATTCTCATTATAATACAAACAGCATTAGGCCAACCCACTACAGCCAGTCCTTCTAGCACCTGCATATGGGCACAATGTGGTTTTAGCCATTACAAGCTGACAGAGAAAGATGTTCGGGGTGGAGGCTCAGGCAATGAATTCTGAACTATAGGAACAATCAATCAGCCTTAGGGTGTATAGTAAATAAACCATCCATCTTTGACTTTGATGGTGTTTGTGTGGTCTGTGGGGCAACTCCTGGACCCCAATAATAGCAAACTCAGAAACATTATTGGTGTTTGATTATAAATAACAGTTTGCTTCCTCAGATGATAGGATGAGAGGAAAGCTGTACCCAAGTCATACAAGTACGTGGCTTTTACCGAGCCCAGGAAGTCACTATCCCTAGGCCAAGGCCTGGAAACTTCTAGCCTCCATACAATTTAATCTTCCAAGCTGATGATTCAGTCTGACTTCTGAATAAATAGCTCTGCTTGGTATCATACTAACTTTGGTGATATATTATTAACCTTTTGGCTTCTTCTCATTCTCTGGTTTGTTTTGTCACCACCTGTCTCTAGCTTGTTTTCTCAGCAACTTGTCTCTATAAAACTGTGCTCATTAAAACTGCAATAGACACATTCCATAAAACTTCTCTCTCTGTTGTTTTTTTGTTTTATTTTTTGTTTTTGTTTTGTTTTGTTTTTTAGTGTAGATAGAGCAGGACATGGGGAGGGGTGTCAAGAGTGTAAAGGAGTCAGAGAAAGGCAGAGAGATAGAGATAGAGAATAGAGAAGTAGAGGCTGGCCATGTGCACATAGAGAAAGATAGGAGAGGGGGATGGGGAGCAGGAAGGCAAGAGCAAGAGAGAAGAAAGAGCTCCTTTGCTGCTCTTAAGAAACCTTTCTGCTGCTTTTCTTGGGCAAGTTGGGCATATCCTGTCTCTGATTCATTCTGTCAAATCTTTGGTTCATCACTTTGTCTGTACCTTAGATGTCACTTTGAAACACGGCTGCCTCCTTTTACAACCTAATCATACCTTCAGTTTTTAGGGATTAAGGTTGTATACTAAGAATGCATCCGTATGCAAGCCAGRTCATACTATAATCCAGGTTGAGTCTGCATTCCATCTAGATTATATAGAACGTCTTCAGATAAAATCCTTTGCCAGAGCTGCCATGTTACTGGATTAAAATTATTCTATGTTTGATGCCTAAATTAACAAATCAGAAAGACCAGGATTAAACCACATTTTATTGTCAAGGAGGCAGACCAATCCAAAAGTAGTAGAAAAAAAATAAAGATGTGAGCAGAAGTAAATGAAATGAAGATAAAATACAAAGAAGTCTATGCAATAAAATGTTTGTTTTTCAAAGCAATAAGTATTCTACCCACTGACAGACTAACATTAGAAAAAAAGAAAAAAAAGAAAAAAGATCCAAATAAACAGAAATGGAAATGAATTCACACTGATGAGACAGAAATAAAAAGAGGCATGAGAGATTGCTGTGAACAGCTGCACATTAACAAATTTGATAATCTAGAAAATAATGACAAATTTATACATACATGTTGAGTTCCATAGCTATCTCCAGCTACTGCAGACTGGTTCCTGCAAGATAAAACTTATAGGATGGATGGGGAAAGTGGCGCAAAAGAATTGGGTCAAGGAGACATTGCCTTTAAAGACACGAATTTTAATAAATGTAAGCCAATATATAGCCTGGAAGATTTCCCTCCTCCCCCCAGGCATGGGGTGGAGTCTTGGGATCTTGCTGGCTCTCGATCTCAGCAGGTGGTTGGCTCCAAGATGCTTCCTCTGCTTCCAGGTGAGGCTGGTTTGTAACAAAGGCCAGGCAATTCAAGGGCTGAGCAGGTCCAAGGCCGCCTACTCAAGTGCTGAGGTGGGGGAAGGGACACATACAAATAATTTAGAAAAATGAATCATAGATAAATGCAAAAGAGAAAAAAATCTAGTAATAAGTAAATTGGCTAAATAAGTAGAGATTACAAAATCTAGTATCAGGTTGATATGCGACTGAATTCTACAAATGATTTAAAGATATTTTCCTAATTTTTAAATTATTCGAAAAATTCTGAAAAAATGAGTTATTATGAATTTCTTCTATGAAGCCAGGAAGATCTTGGTACAAATTAAAATATAAAAAATCAAAAAAGAAAAGTGCAACCAATGTCTTTAATGAACACTGATCCTGAACTTGTCAATGGAATCTGAACAAACAAAATACAACAGCCTAATAATAATTTTCCCTATATCTATTGGAAGTAGTTTGATATAATTCTATTAAGTAAATTAAGTCAGTCTTGAATCTGTTATTTCTAGGTTTTATAGATCCCTAAATCCCTAAGGACATATCAGATGAACATAGAAGTAACACAGACTGGGGTACAATTTGACTAATAGAAAAGAGGAGAGTGGGTGGAGTATGGGAGGATACACTCAAATTGGATCACATTATGTAGTTCTGGGAGGTATGAGAAAGGCTGAAAGTGAGCCTGTGAAGCAAGCCAGTAAGCAGGATTCTCTCATGGCATCTGTTTCAGTTCTGCCCTGTAGGTGCCTGCTTTGAATTCCTGCCCTCACTTCCTTTCCTGTTCGTGTGTAAATTGTAAAATGAAATAAATCCCTTTTCTCTCTGACTGGCTATTGTTCATCGTGACAGCAACAGAAAGTAAACTAGATCAGTGTTGTATTTTTACTATTGTTAATGTTTAAGATAACTTAAAATATAAAAGAGAAGGTATAGGAATTTTGAGATAGTCTCCCCATTCATGGGCTGGGGAGACTGCTCATTAGTTAGAACACTTGATGTCCTTAATAGGGACCAGTGTTTGATTTACAGTACTTGTATGGAGGCTTAAAAACACTCAAAACTACAAGTCTAGGTTTATCACATGCCCTCTTCTGGTCTCTGCACTGCACTGACCAAAGACCTTACAGCAGACAAAATACACCTAAACTCAAAACTTAAAAAAAAAATCAACTCTGCAATTATTTGTATTAATCTACTAGCTGGATAAATGCCTGTGAAGTGGCTTTCTGCCTTATACATTATAGAAATTGAATTCCCGAGAGACTAAAAGATATTGAGGGATGCAGAACATGAATTTTAATGAACTGTTATTTGGAAATAGTAAAAGCTAGTTTGACTCCTGCTCTTAAAAGTACTAAATTTGTGGTTTTAAACAGTTTAGTTAGGCTCTCTTAACTTCAACCTCATTATCTATAAAGTATACAATATCTTCTGACCTGCTTTAAGATGCAGAAGGTAGTAAAATATGCCTTTATTCTCAGAACTCAGGAGACAAAAGCAGGTGAATCTCTGTGAGTTTGAGGCCAAACTCTTTCTACAGAGAGTTTCTAGCCAGGTACCAAGAGCTACAGGAAGAAAATCTATCTCAAGAACGACAACAAAACAACAAAAACAACAACAAAAACATGCACAGTTTTAATGGACAGCATGTAATATGGAGTTGTCATGTGTAGGTGAGAACACATTCATGCAACTCCCGAATGTACATATGATGCAGGGACTTAAACTCCTAACGCACTTGTTTAACAAAGTACATTTGACAATATCTGTTTCTGAGAATGATTTTCCTTTCATAATAGATGTTATTATGAATATATATAAACATGCTTGGATTTATCAAATTCAAAGCTAGTCACAAAATAATTAATGGTGAGATGCCTGGCATCAGGCCTTACTGAGGATATCATGAACATATCTTTAACATATTCCATATATGTTCTGCTATTTCATATCAACTATCTTAATCTGCCCATTAATATTTGGCTGAAACATTACACTGATGCAAACACTGAATGATCAATACACATGTCAATACTGCAATCCTCCCCTGGAAAAGCACTAAGCTATATTAAAAAATAGTCTGTCTTCCCTGCTTTGCAACTTGTCTTACTAGTCTTGAAATGTCAAATTTTAGTCATAACTCATCGTGACAGTGATAACTTTTAAAGAAGAGACAAAACTACTTTCTATGTAAGGAAGATTTATTATAATTTCAATCAATTAGTTTTTCTGATTTTTCCAGAATGAGTTTTCCTTTTCTGTACTTTCTTATATTCAGATTACAATTCACGAACAATTTTCCTGTCATATTTGCCATCATATAAAAAATAAAAATTGTTCCTACTTTCTTAAAGCACAGAAATTCTTAGTGACAGATTCTTCTGGGAATTACCCTGGCAGTGAGTTATCTGACACTCCTCTAACTAAGTGCTACTAAGTTTTTCTGTTTTTCTTGCAAAGTTTTGAAAGATTTCTTCTAAATATTTTATGTTTCCCAGATATACCATGCCAAATAAATGCCAATAATGTTAATGTGCTAACCTCTTAATTTACCAAATATTTATAGAGAAAAACCTATGAAGTCATATTTCATAAAATGTAATGTTTTTAAATACTTAAATGATTTTCCCTGAAGCCTGCAATACCATTTTGTGAAATAGTGTTTCTTTCAAATTCGTCAGCTATTAAAGTGCAGGACTTCCTAGTTTATTAGTAATACAAATGTTATGACTGAATTAGAGAAGCTTCTCTAATCACTGAAAGGTCTTTGAAAGCTCCAAAGCAATTATACCTTGTAATTATCAGAAAGTAAAGTTCTCCAATCATTTCCACAGTCAAGCCTTTACTGATTCTCAGCCTGCAGCTATGTGTGGATAAGATTAGCTTCTAATTATAGGAATGGAAAATAATTAAGGTGAAATAAAATTTTAATTTTAACTTGCATATGCTATTTGAAATAATGAAGTTTTCTGCTTTTATGAAATATTTCAGAAGTCTTGAAGATCAAATTGTTATTGTAATTTAAGAACCAACAGTAAGAGAGGTGAATAGCATTCTTTCATTTATTTTGCAAAATAAGTAAATATGCAAAATAGTTATACTATAATGAGTGGTTTAGTTTTATTACACTAATTTATTGAGTTCATTGAATTAAGGAAGTGCATAGACTATCAAATAAACAAATTCTAGTTTTAATGAATAATTTTAAATGAAGGCTGACTTATATAGTATTTTTTGTTTTGAATTGTCCACTTGTAAATTCTAATATCAAGAAAGCAATAATCCACAAAAATGTTTGCAAAAATACTTTTAATGAAATACAAGCTATACTAATAAAATTCAGTATTGCATTTATTAAAAGTATACATATTTTGAAAACACCATCATAATTATAAACGTTTGACTTACAATGTGTCTTACCTGCAAGATATACTATCACAGTGGTAGCACAGTTGTTGTTAGAGTACCCAACATATGGTTTGACTAAAGGCCCATTCTGTGAGACAGAACCTATACCTGACTTTTCTTGGGTGTTGAAAAAACAGAGACCTCTCAGGGACTAAATCACCAAAGAGTACAAATGGAGGGACCCATGGCTCCAGCTGCATCTGTAGCAGAGAATGACCTTATCTACCATCAATGGGAGGGAGGCCTTTGGTCCTGTGAAGGCTTGATGCCTCAGTGTAGGGGAATGCAAGGGCAGTGAGGAGAAAGTAGGTGGGTGGGTAGAAGAACACCATCATAGAAGCAGGGGAAGGTGAATGGGATATGGGGTTAGTGGAAGGGAAACTGAAAGGGACTAACATTTGAAATGTAAATAAATAAAATATCCAATAAAAAAAGAAACTGAAAAAAAAAGACTAGATAACCCAAACATCTCAGGTACAACCAAACACAACTGGTCAAAAAGAAAATAAAAGTTTCAATAAAATGACTCCTAAAGATAATCTGCTATACTCAGAAATCAGTGGCTTATCCAGTTATTATCAGAGAATCTTCCTCCTGTAGAAGATGGGAACAGATGTAGAGACCCACAGCTGGACATGAGAGAGAGAGAGAAAGAGAGAGAGAGAGAGAGAGAGAGAGAGAGAGTCCTTTGAACATACAGCTCTAAATGGGATAGCTCCATCATATCCCGCCCGCAGAGCTCTGGGACCCTAACAGAAGAGAGGACAAAAAGAGTATAAAAGCTTGAGCAAATGTTGACTATCAAGAGAATGAGGCCCACTGAATCAGCCACGGCTCATACAAACTCACAGAGACTGAAGAAACACATGCAGGGTATACACTTACAGGGCTTGCATCAGAGCCTCTGGGTATTTGTTATTGCTGGAAACAGTATATTTATGGGACACCTGAGTGAGAGAACAAGTAACCCTCTGAATCTTATGCCTGCTCTTGGGATACGTTTTCTTTTGTTGGGTTATCTTATTCAGCCTTGTTGTGATATTTTTTACTTTATATGATTATATATATAATATATATATGAATATATATTATATATAAATATATATTATATATATATAATATATATTAGATGTTTGGTTGTTATAAGTTAGAAACATGTTGTTTTCTAATGAGAGACAGAAATTGTCTGGCTTATATAGAAAGCCTCAATTTAAATTTTTATTTATACTATTAATTATATCAATGAAAAAATATAAAAATATGTGATCTGTTGAATATATTTGCCAGCTTAACTATTGGGACAATTGTTAAAGACCTTAGCCACAGTCAGCCATCAGTGAGTTTCTTGTAAATGTGTACAGCTCCAAAACTATGTCATTGATAATGTCATTCAGAATTGTAAAAATATATGTCAGATACTTTAGAGTAATCAACTAACACTAGGACTCACATATTATGGTAGGGCTTCACTGAGAATATGTTGGTGTCTCTAGCAGAATGAGAGCTGAGATATTAATTGCATTTAAAAGTTTGAAATTTGTATCCCTCCATTTTGCAGTCAAGAAAAGCATTTCCAAACTACCCTTTTTTGGTGGGGGGAGGTGGCAGGATTGTGAAAATAACTTCATCATTATTTAGAAAAATCAGACTGATTTAAAAATATATTTCAGTGAAGAATTCCCAACTTAATGGGAACAATATAATGTATTCAAGGAAATGTGTTGACTCCCTATGCAGTCTTAATCTCATAAAGAACCTATGTTTTTGGTTTAATAAAGAATATGGTTTCTTGCCTATATTTCAGGTACATATACATGAAAGCAGCAATGGGATTTGCTATTCAGCAGACAGTTGAAATTATGGAATTCAATTTAGTGACATTATCACATCACAAAACTTTTTAGGAAATAGAAAGTTTCCTACTAACAAACCACATTTTATTCAAAAAGGTATGAAGATGCATAGTTGCTGATCAAGAATATATTAAACTTCTTTTAAAACTATTGATAATCTGTGCCTAGAACTGACCCTGTGCCACAGCTCTCCATACCCAGGTCCTACTAGGAGAGAACTGGTCTCCCAAGAGTGCTGACACACATTTGAACACAGGTAGGACCACCACTTCTGCTCCTAGGAACCAGCATGGAGCTCCCTGGCCATAGGAACCAATGAGAAGCCTGGGCACTGCAGCAGACCTTGTGGCACAGCTCTCTTTACCCAGATCTCACCAGGAGGAAGCTTTTCTCCCAAGAGTGCTGACATACCTAAGAGCATGGGTTAGACCATCACTTCTGCTCAAATTCTTGGCCCAAGAGGGACCTTCCCAAAGCCATCAGTACACAAGAACCAAGAAATAGACATGACAGGATCCTTCTGAATTCAATCTGCGCCCCTAAGATGATCCTGTGCCACAGATCTCAAATTCTTCCCAGAGAGAACTGGTCCCCCAGGAGTTCTGACACACAGGCTAGCAGGAGGGACAAGCCACAGTCAGAGACAGTAAGAACAGCTAACACCAGAGATAACCAGATGGCAAGAGGCAAGGGAAAGAACAAAAACCAAGGCTACTAGATACCATCAGAACCCAGGTCTCCCACCACAGCAAGCCTAGGACACACCAATACACCAGAAAAGCAAGATTCTCATTTAAAAATCACATCTCATGATGATGATAGAAGACTTTAAGATGGACATAAATAACTCCCTTTAAGAAATACAGGAGAATACAGGTAAACAGGTAGAAGTCATTAAAGAGAAAAACAGAAATCCCTTAAAGAATTGTGGGAAAATGCAACCAAACAGGTAAAGGAATTGAACCATCTAGGATCTAAACCTGGAAATCAAAACAATAAAGAAATCACAAACAGACACAACCCTGGAGATAGGAAACCTAGAAAAGTGATTAAGATTATAGATGAGAATCTATGTCATCACCAACAGAATGCCAAAGATAGAACATAGAAACTCAGGCACAGAGATACCATCGAAAACCATTGACACAACAGTCAAAGAAAATGCAAAACGGCAGTGTGGGGGAATGCTGGGACAGGGAAGCAGGAGAGGGTTGATTAGGGAACAGGGGGAGGGGAGATGGATTATGAGACTTTGTGGGGGCAGGGAACCAGGACTTTGGATAACATTTAAAATGTAAGTGAAGAATATATCTAATTTTTAAAAAGTAGAAAAAAAAGAAAGAAAGAAAGAAAAGAGAAAAAAAGAAGAGAAAGAAAATGCAAAATGCAACAAGCTCATAACCCAAAACATCCAAAAAATCCAGGATACAATGAGAAGATCAAACCTAAGGATAATAGGTATAGAAGCGAGCTAAGATTACCAACTTCAAGGGCTAGTAAATATCTTCAAAAAATTATGGAAGAAGACTTTCGTGACCTAAAGAAAGAGTTGTCCATAAACATATAAGAAGCCTACAGAACTCCAAATAGATTGGACCAGAAAAATATTCCTCATGTCGCATAATATCAAAATATCGAATGCACGAAACAAAAAAAAAGAATATTAAAAGCTGTAAAGGAAATGGCTCAAGTAACACATAAAGGCAGACCTATCAGAATTACTCCAGACTTCTCACCAGAGTCTCTGGAACCTAGAAGGTCCTGGGAAGATGTCATACGAATCCTAAGAGAACACAAATGCCAGCCCAGGCTAATACATCCAGCAAATCTCTCAATAACCATAGATGGAGAAGCCAAGATATTCCATGACAAAAACAAATTTACACAGTATCTTTCCACAAATCCCCATTCTAAAAAGGATAATAAATGGAAGACTCCAATGCAAGGAGGGAAACTACACCCTAGCAAAAGCAAGAAAGTAATCTTCTTTCAACAAACCAAAAAAGAAGATAGCCACAGAAACATAATTCCTCCTCTAACAACAAAAATAGCAGAAAGCAATGATCACCATTCCTTAATAACTGTTAACATCAATGGACTCAATTCCCTAATAAAAAGACATAGACTAATAGACTGGATATGTAAATGACACATCAGGACCATGAAGTAAGGTAGGGAGGAAAGAGTATATTCAGCTTACACTTTCCACATTGCTATTGATCACCAAAGGATGTCAGGACTGGAACTCAAGCAGGTCAGGAAACAGGAGCTGATGCAGAGGCCATGGAGGGATATTACTTACTGGCTTGCTTCCCCTGGGTTGCTCAGTTTGCTTTCTTATAGTACAAAAGACTACCAGTCCAGAGATGGTACCACACACAAGGGGCCTCCCCTCTTGATCACTAATTGAGAAAATGCCCCACAGCTGGATCTCATGGAGGCACTTCCTCAACTGAAGATCCTTTCTCTGTCATAACTTTAGCTTGTGTCAAGTTGGCACACAAAATCAACCAGTACAATTGATTCCTTGTCAACTTGACATACAAACACACCACTCTTAAGTCTCAACCCTTAATTTCCATAATCTAAATTACTTTGAAAGTACCACARTGTTTGCAAATTCTGAAAATTTTAATCCCTTTAAAATATCCAATCTCTTTTAAAATTCAAAGTCATTTTACAATTAAAAGTCTCTTAACTGTGGGCTTCACTAAAATACTTTCTTCCTTCAAGGGGGAAAATATCAAGGCAGAGTCACAATCAAAAGCAAAATCAAACTTCAACTGTCTAATGTCTGGAATCCACTCAAGGTGTTCTTGGCTCTACCTAGATAGAGCTTGGGTCACTTCTCCAGCTCTGTCATTTGTAACACACAGCTTGTCCTCCATGCTCCAGCTGCCTATACTCCACTGCTGCTACTGTTCTTGGTGGTTTTCTCTTGGTACTAGCATCTCCAAAACACTGCTGTCTTCCACTGTAACTAGGCTTCACCAATAGCCTCTTATAGACTCTCTTTATGGTGCCGAGCTTCAACTCCTTTGCATGACCCCTTGAGTCTTGGCCATCAATAGCAACTGAGGCTGCACTTTTACCAATGGCCTTCTTTGCCCTCTCACAGTGATGAGCCCCAGCTGTTCTTCATGACCCCTTCATGACTTCAAAACCAGAACCAACTGGGTGACTCTTACGCATTACCAAGTCCAGCCACAGCACAAGGTACAACCTTGGCTATCTCTGGAACACAGCTTTTGTGGTCTCAGAAAACACTTCCCAGATTTCATGTCAGTGATGCTGGTCTATTCTTAATCACCACTTATTTCTTAGCTCCAGCTAACCACCATCAATAATTCCAGTAATACAAAGTTTTCACTTTAGTAGTACTGGTTTCTTGTTAATAAGAGCTGATTCTTCGACCTCAGCTAAACAAAACCACAGAATCTTCACAATCAAAGGACAAACTTCCCTCATAAGATTCTTTAATCTTCCCTCTGAAATTTCAAAACTCAGGCCTCCATCTTCTACACTATTCTCAACCTTGTTTTCCAAGCTAATATACAACATCCTACAGTGCTCATAACACCAAGTGGATCTTCTAGCCCAAAGATCCAAAGCCCTTCCACAGTCCCCCCCCAAAATATGGTCAGATTGTCACAGGAATACCCCACTACGCTTGTACCTATCAGTATTAGTCAGGGTTTCTATTCCTGTACAAACATCATGAACAAGAAACAAGTTGGAGAGGAAAGGGTATATTCAGCTTATACATTGCTGTTGATCACCAAAGGATGTCAGGACTGGAACTCAAGCAGGTCAGGAAGCAGGAGCTGATGAAGAGGCTATTTTACTTCCTAGCTTGCTTCCCCTGACTTGTTGAGCTTGCTTTCTTATAGAAGACAAGAATTCCAGCCTAGAGAACATACCAACCACAAGGGGCCCTTCCCCCTTGATCTCTAATTGAGAAAATGCCTTACAGCTGGATCTCATGGAGGCATTTCCTCACCTGAAGCTCCTTTCTCTGTAATAACTCCAGCTTGTGTCACATTGACCCAAAACCAGCCAGTACACAATATAAATAGACCCATAACCCCTAAAGAAATAAAAGCAGTCATTAATAGTCTCCCAACCAAAAGAAAAGCACAGGACCAGATGGGTTTAATGCAGAATTCTATCATCAAATAAGACCTAATACCAATACCCTTCAAACTATTCTTCAAAATAGAAACAGAAAGAACACTACTCAATTCATTCTATGAACTCAGTTACACTGATAACAAAACCTCACAAAGGTGCAAAAAAGAAAGAAAACTTCAGACCATTTTCCCTTATGAATATCGATGCAACAATACTCAATAAAAGTTTAGCAAACTAAATCCAAGAACACATAAAAACAATCATCACCAAAATCAAGTAAGCTTCATTCCAGGGATCCAGGGATGGTTCAATATACAGAAATCCATCAATGTAATCCACTACATAAACAAACTCAAAGAAAAAAAACCACTTGATCATTTTGTTAGATGCTGAAAACCCATTTGACAAAATTCAATACCCTTTCAGGATCAAAGTCATGGAAAATTCAGGAATTCAAGACCCATATCTAAACATTGTAAAAGTAATATGCAGCAAAAGTAGACTACATCAAACTAAATGGAGAGAAACTTGAAGCATTCCCACTGTCTTCCAACCTACGCAATACAGTACATGAAGTTCTACTTAGAGCAATTAGACAACTAAGGGAGGTCAAAGTAATACAATTTGGAAAGGAAGAAGTCAAAATATCACTAATTACAGATGATATAATGGTATATTTAAGTGACCCCCAAAATTCCACTAGAGAACTCCTAAACCTGATAAACATTAGCAAAAATGGATGGATGTAATATTAACTCAAATAAATCAATAGCCTTCCTATACCCAAAGGATAAAGAGCTGAGAAAGAAATTAGGGAAACAACACCCTTCACAGTAGTCACAAACAATACAAAATATCTTGGTGTGACTAAACAAACAAGTATAAGATCTGTACAACAAGAACTTCAAGTCTCTGAAGAAAGAAATCAAAGAAGACCTTAGAATATGGAAAGTTCTCCCATGGTCATGGATTGGCAGGATTAATGTAGTCAAAATGGCCATCTTGTCAAAAGCAATCTGTAGATTCAATGCAATTCGATCAAAATGCCAAGTCAATTTCTCAGAGTTAGAAAGAGCAATTCTCAAATTCATTTGGAATAACAAAAAAAACAGGATATCAAAAACTATTATCAACAACAAGAGAACTTTTGGGGAGAATCACCATCCCTGAACTCAAGCTGTACTAAAGAGCATTAGTGATAAAAACTACATGGTATTGGTACAGTGATAGGCAGGTAGATCAATGGAATACAATTAAAGACCCAGATAGGAAACCACACACCTATTATGGTCACTTGATCTTTAACAAAGAACCTAAAAAACCATCCAGTGGTAAAAAGACAGCATTTTCAACAGATGGTGCTGTTTCAACTGGTGGTCAACATGTAGAAGAATGCAGATTGACCCATTCTTATCTCCCTGTGCAACACTCATGTCCACGTGGATCAAGTGCCTCCACATAAAACCAGATACACTGAATCTAATAGTAGACTAAGTGGGGAAGAGCCTTGAACACATGGGCACAGGGGAAAATTTCCTGAACAGAACACCAATGTATTATGTTCTAAGGTCAAGAATCAAGAAATTGGACTTCATAAACTTGCAAAGCTTCTATATGGCAAAGGCCACTCTCAATAGGATAAATAGGCCTCCAATGATTGGGAAAAGATCTTTAGCAATCCTACTTCTGATAGGGGGCTAATATCCAATATAGTATCCAATACAAAAACTCAAGATGTTAAACTCCAGAGAACCAAATAACCCTATTAAAAATGGGGAACAGAGCTAAACAGAATTCTCAACTGAAGAAACTCGAATGGCAGAGAAGCACCTAAAGAAATGTTCAACATCCTTAGTCATCAGGGAAATGCAAGTCAAAATGATTCTGAGATTCTACTTCACACCAGTCAGAATGGCTAAGATCAAAATCTAAGGTGACAGCAGATGCTAGTGAGAATGTGGAGAAATGCTCCTACATTTTTCCTGGAATTTCAAGCTGGTACAACCACTCTGGAAATCAGTTTGGTGGTACCTCAGAATAGTGAACATTGTACTACCTGACAACACAGCTATATCACTCCTGAGCCTATATCCAGAAGATGCTTCAATATGTAATAAGGACACATGCTCCACTATGTTCAAAGTGACTTATTTATGATAGTCAGAAGGTGGAAACAACCCAGATGAGCCTCAACACAGTAATGGATACAGAAAATGTGGTACATTTTCACAATGGATTACTACTCAGCTATTTAAAACAATGACTTCATGAAATTTACAGGCAAATAGAGGTACATAGAAAATCTCACTCATCCTGAGTGAGAATTCAGTCACAAAAGATCACACATGGTATGTACTCACTGATAAATGGTTAAATGGTTATTAGGCAATGAGTTTGGAATACTCAAGATACAACCTGCGGACCACATGAATCTCAAGAGAAAGGAAGGCCAAAGTATGAATGCTTCGGTCCTACATAGAAGGGGGAATGAAATAATTGAGGGAAGTAGAGGGTGTGAGGCACTTGGGAGGAAGAAAAGAGGAGGAGGGAGAAAAGAGGGGGAAGAATCAGGTATGGGAGGAGATGTAGAAAATATGTAGAGGGTCAGGAAATTTAACAGAKATATGTAGCAATGGGGGATGGGGAACTGGTGATAGCAACCAGAAAGTCTCAGATGCCAGGAAAGCAAGAGCCTCCCAGGACCCCAAGGAGATGATATTACCTGAAATGACCCACAAAGGGGAGGGAGAACCTGTGGAGACCATAYTCAGAGGAGGTGGGGCCACTCACCCATCACCAAAATTTTAATTCAGAATTGTTCCTGTCTAAGAAAAAACAGAAACAAAGAGTAAAGCAGAGATGGAAGGAAAGGCTATCTAGAGACTGCCCCACCTGGGGATCCTTCCCACATGCAGACACCAAACCCAGACACTAYTGCTGATGCCTCGAAGTGGTTGTGGACAGGAGTCTGATATAGCTGTCTCCTTAGAGGTTCTGCCAGATTCTAACCAATACAGATGTGGAGGCTCACAGCCAACCATCTGGGCCATACCTGGCATCAATGGGAGGGGAAGTCCTTGGTCCTGTAAAGGCTTGATGCTCAAGTATAGAGGAATGGGCGGGAAGCAGGAGTCAGTAGATTGGTCTGGGAGCATTCTCATAGAAGTAGGAGATGGTGGGATGGGCTAGGGTATTTGCAGAGGGTAAACCTGGAGAGGAGAAATTTGAAATGTACATTAAAAAAAGACTACTGAAGAACAAGCACACTGTATGTTGTTACATTTTAAACTATACAAGTATTATTGTAATTCAGATAAAGTTTTATTATGTGCAAATTATTTTGCTGTACCATGCACATTTGAAGCATAATCAGAAATAAAATGTATTCTAGTTATGATAAGATCTATAATATAATCAATACCTGCCAAAATTCTAATTTTTTAATAAGCATAAAATGTGTTTTTTAATTAGCTAGCTTTTTTCCAAGTAAATTAATTATATGAGTGAGCTGACTGGAAAGAGAAGATTAAATATGCAGAGGCAGAAGGAATGACATGCTAGTGGGTGGCATGATGTCCACAATGATTTATTAACTGTGACATACACTGTGAAATAGTCACTCCTCATGAAATTTTAGACAAAAGCAATTCCTCTTTTCTAATCACAATTATTTTTCAATAAACTAATATGTGGTTTTATAATTTTAAATCAAATTTTGGCTTCTTTCTTTCCTGTCATGTTTTAATATTGTTCAGGAATAAATTTTGTTTTTTCCCCAAAGTATCTATCTTTACAAATTTATTTTATATATTACTTTAAGGATGCTATATTTTAATAACTCTTTAATTTCTCAGATAATTTCTTTTGCAGACAAAATGAAAGTAGGCTATAATTATAATTCAAATGGTGAATGCTTGCCTAATACAGAGAAGCTCAATCCCATCACAGACAAAAGGAAAGAAGAACAACATTCTACCTGAAAATTGCAAGGAGAAAGAATGAATCCAAAATTGTCTAATTTCTGTAAGCTTTATTTCTGTGGTGCAGCCAGAACTACCCAGCCAGCTCTCTTACAGAGTCAGGATTTTAGAACACAGCCCAAGAAGTCAGGAAGGTAGATTTTCATATAGCCAAGAGTAGGGCATTTCCAAATGGGGAAAATGGCAGGCAATATAGGTGGGGTTAAAGGAGGAGAACAAACAAAAGAAGGTAATTGTAGCAACTCCTAAAACAAAGACATGAATATATTCCTCAAACAGGCAGTGCAGAACCATTTGCACTTAAGGTGAGAGGTGGGTATAGCCCAATCTTTCAGGAACAGAAGTTTAGTCATAAACAGAAATGAACCTAGTTTGTCTTTACTATAATATGGCTGTCAAACCTAAGATGGAGGCAGGCTATTTCTTTAACAGAAATCCACAGACAGACAGAGACAGACAAGTGGGTGATTTCCTAGTTTTGTGCTATGTTGATACTACATAACACTGAAGAGACTTTTCATTTTGAATTACCACATTATATTTTGGAGACCAAAGTTTCTGCATTGGTTAAAGTGATGTTGTACTTCTTGGATTACGTTTTCAGGCTCTCCCATAATTTCTCTCCAGTGAATTTTCAAATAATAATAACAGCACTAGGTTGTGTTTCTTTCTTGCTATTTCCCTGTTTTTGAAAGAAATTTCCTGAAACACACACACACACACACACACACACACACACACACACACACACACACACATCTATTTACTGTAGCAGAAAGAAAACCCACAGAGATCAAAGTAACAGTTTTACCAATGTTAAAGTTTGGTGAACCAAGGTTTATTGGAATTTCTAACTGGAGTATAGGTGAAGGGTCACTTATAAGAACAGAGGTAACTCAAAGAAGCAGCTGTATTATGTGGAAGCCTACTACAACATGGGTGACAACTCATGAAAGCTGCACTCTAACATTCTGAGAAAGCACCAGATTCTCTGCTGCTTGACTTGGTGGATTCTCCAACAGCAGTTGTTTGTGCCTTTTATACTTCTGGAAGAGGCCCTAGAAAATCTTCCAACTTTCTCTTCTGTGAGACCTGCAACCTTGATTCTTGAGTTTCAAGAGTCTCCTCCATACCAGAGAAGGTATTTCAACTCCAGAACTATTATATTTATTTTTCTCCTCTGGTCTTATCTCAACAGAATTCATTATGAGTCACTGTTTTGTCAAGGGCCTCTGCTAGGTTCAGTTCAGGGGAAAATAGTATACAGAGAATACAAGGGGACTGGGGGAAGGGAACAGAGATAAGCAGAGAGACAGCAAGAGAAATTGGAGTCTTCATTTCTTCCTGTGTTCCTGGAACAAGCTGTGTGTCTGTGCCCCTGGGTATATACTAATGGACTCTCCTGCATTACTTCTACCCACAGGAAGCCTCTCTGATAATCCCCATGTTTTTCTCTGCTCCCTGCTTCCTGAAACAAATAGTACTTGATTGTTTTGTTCTCCCTTTCATTTTGGATGTACAACTCTCATAGAGTAGAGCTTTCAACCTTGGCTAGAGCTTCATGTTCTGAGATTTCAGCTAATGATGTTCAACTGAAACCAGAAAATAATCTACAGAAAATTCAGAAATAAATTTCTCATTTGAATATCATTTCTCTTAAAATGTKATGATGTTTAGTAGCTGTCTTCATTAGCAAACCCACTATTGCATACTGACTATGAAGAGTTCGAGTAATATCTATTTTTCTTCAGAATGTCTCCTGGAATCAAGAATATTGACTCTGGCAACTTGACTGGGCCAAGGAGATTCCAAAATACTTTCTATAAGAGAAAGTTACTGAACTAATAAAAAAGGGAAAGAACATGTTAAAGATGTTAAGAATTAGCATAACAACAAATTTGGTAACATAAAATGTGGAGTAAAAAGAACTGCTAATTAGCAATCAAACTAAACTGTGGCTATGACTTTTCTGTACTTATAGCCACAGTACATAATTAGCATTTATGTTGAAAAAGGCATTACATTTATGAGGTACAAAGAGAGGATAGAATATCAATGTTTCACATCAGAAAGTGAATAAAAACCTATACAAAAATTTTAGCATGGTATATTTGTTGATTTTTCCATAACTGTAACAAAATACCATGTAAAAGCTGTGATTCCCAACGATGGAAGGAAAAAGATCACTGACCCAGAGCATCTTGGCCAAATTGTTTAAAACAGGCAATTAATGAATGCAAGCATTTTATTCCTGTTCAAAGGCTACATTCTTCCTAAGGTGGGGTTTATGAGGTCATTGTGGGATATAAGAAAGATCAAAAGTAGGCAGTTTCCTAATGAGGGAAATAGATGGAGTTATAGCAGTGACCATAACAGGTGGTTAAAAGGAAGTAATAATCACAACAGGGAGTCATTATGAGGTAGGCATAGGTATTCATATATCTTTGTGAAACAAAGATTAGATTTGCAAGATGGTTATAAACAACTCTGAGACAAAGGCATGGCTGTTGTTCATGGGACAGGCTGTACAAAAATCACTTGTAGTTAAGATTCCAGGTGGGGTATAGTACACGTCTAGAAAAATAGAGATTTAATCATAAACAAAATAAATGTCTTACCTTTACTATGAGATTCTTTTATAATCCTAAGGTGGAGTCAGCCCATTTCTTTATTCCTTCCTTGTCTCATATGTCCCCATCAAAGCCTTGATAGCATTCTTTATCTAGGGGAAAAACAAAAGTTCTAATGTGTCAAAAGTTGTACTGTTCATTTATAAGTTGTACCTGTTTGGATAGAATAGATAGAACAAAAATTTTTCATGATAGTCAAGTAGCTACTATAGGCAGTCAATTTGTACCCTTTGACAGGAAGTTTCCTTGGACCTTTGACCTGATACTCTAGCCCTTTGCTGAGGACATGGGGATACATAATCGCCTCTGCAACTACTTTTCATTGCTATTAGGAAGGTTTGTGAGGGCCCAGGAAGGTTGGGGAGTTAGCCAAAGGTGAGAAAGGTATTAATGCAATGGGTTATTCATCAGAACCATGTGGTTCATGATTACTCAGCTGAGATCATTGGCTGGAGTGGATTGCACCAGCTTTCACAAAGTCCAGGTCTTTATGATTTTGTAGGGCCACTTTGGACAAGCATCATGTAGATCACCTTTGGAAAATTTTGTCTGCAGCTAGCTGATTTCTAGATGATATCTACCTGCTGAGTGGAACTCTGTCTAGACAGGTACAGATTAGGGAAAAGAGTTAAATATCTTAAGGGAAAGTTTTTTATTTGGACTGTAGTCCTAGAGCAACTTAGCCCATGTCAGCTAGAATGAATGCTTTCAACTAGCTATCTGAATGGTAATCACTGGTGAGTGCCCCACAACACTGCTACATTTCAAGCAGTGTTGAATTACAGTGCCTATATAAGCTTTGTTATACATATGTATGTGTAGCACAACAAAGTATTTGTAGTCATTGGTACCGTCTAGGATATTATAATGCATCCTTTAAGGAAAAATATGGTCAATGTACCCTCAATTAAATTATTTGCATGCATTATTTTTTCTTGCTGTGTTTTATATTAATGCTATGTCTGGAAATCATTAAAGCATGTGAATATTGAAATTTTGTCTTTTACTGTGTATTGAAATGCTAACTGTAGACCTCCCAAGACCTGGAGCCTGCTTTTAGACCTGAGTGACCCTGACTCCAAGTTTTTCTGATTGGAAAATAAAAATGCCAATAGCCAATAACTGAGCTGAAGAGACAAAGATGGGGTTTGGGTTTCCTGGTCTTGCATGAGAGTACAACCATGAGGAGAAGAAGATGCAGATGGGAAAGGAGAAGCTGCCATGTGTTAGGTGAGCCACAAGAACATGGCCTTGAGGATCGGTCTAAAGGAGGTGAGAGCAGCCCAGATGCATGACATTTTTATACATATAATTTTTCAAATATAAATCAATTTATTTGATAATAAACATAATTGTGTTCTAAATAAACATTGATATTCTCATTTATGAAGATAGTATTTAAGTTGTATATTTTTACTTTGTAACTGCCAGTAGAATAGAATATGCTAATCATCGGTTATTGTTGCACAGTAACAATGAGTTGCTAATTGTGGTTAACAATAGATGTCATTGTATTTACTCACCCTTGCTTTGTTTACAGAATGGAATAATGTTAATTTCCTAGGTTTCCTAAATACATTATCAAAATAATAACAATTGTTCTCACATGATTATGGAACTCAAAAGTCCAAATCAAGTTAGCAGCAAAGACACTCCCCTTCTCAGTGATCCTAGAAATTCTCTTTCCTCTTTTCTCTTTCTGAGTCTTTAATTCTCTTTAAGCCCTGACCCCAAACTCTAGTCTCTTCCTATCATCATATGGCTACATGTGCTTGTGTAATACCTTTATTGTTTTTCTTAAAATAAATCCTTTGACTTAGGGGCCAGCTTAAATGTGACATTTAATCCTACCTTTAAAGATCTGTTTTTCATATAACACCCAAGTCCAGGGTTTGCACATACATAACGTCTTTGGGAGATATTGCATTATGAAATGTGTGTGCTCCCAATACAAATAAATCAGCGTGCTTTGTGTTTTCGTCTTGCTAGGATAGTGCATGTATGAAAGCCACCTCAGTTTTCACAGTAAAAGCTGTGATATGTCAGCTAGGAAAGTTTCTAGAACAGTGCATTTGAGTTTCTTAATTTTCTTCCTGTGCTTCCAGCTGACTTGCCTTGCATATATTCTTCCCAATATTAAAGCTTCTCATTATGTATTCCCTACAAAGGAACTTGCTATCATTTTGCTTCTTTAAATTAAGAAACTTTCAGATTAATAAATATCATCAAAATGCAGGTGTTTTATCATAAAGTTACAAATTTTCTTTTGTTACTTCTCTATTCAAATATATAATAGAGAAGATAAACCATAACATTCCAGATTGTCCCCTTCACAACTCCCCCATCTTCTGTTGTGCATGCTTTATGAAATATATTTTGCAATTTTGAACTTTTTGAAAGAAAAGTAAAAGTTGATATGTAACCAGGATTTATACTTTGTTTTATATAAGAATGCTACGAAAGACTAGAAAAATGTTCTCCAAAGAATCTCATTTAAAAATTAAATTGGTGGGCTTTTTTCAAGTGGTATTATTCTTTGATTAAAGAGTTTAAAAAGTTCCCAAAATGCTTTCAAATATCTTTACAATTTTTTCAATCATGCTTCATATGAATTGATCATTCACTTGGTTTTAAACTGCAATTGTTATTTATCAGTTACGAGCTCTAAATGAAGAAGTGTGTTTTGTCATCTATATTTAGAACTTGTTTTCATTTGGACCAAAACCCCTTTATATGACAACCTCTTTTTTTTCTTTTTTCTTCTTCTTCTTCTTCTTTTTTTTTTTTTTTTGTAATGCACACCATCACTGTTYAAGGTTCAGTGAATGTTTCTTGATGCCTCCCTATTTTCTTGGCTTTAAAATCTTCTCAACACTTTGTGTTCATTATTTCTTTAAGTGACACTTTGCAGTATTTTTATCATTCTTTTGAAATTCTTCTAAAATTTTGTAACAGCTATTACTTTCTCRTACGTGAAAGTATCTTTACTTTTCCTAAGGAATACTCAAATGCATGCATGATCATKTAAAAATGATCTTTGGGATCATGTTTTCCTTATTCATTATTATAAAAGAAAACAATTCATAATAAAAATAAAGTAACATCTTAAAGTAAAATTATGCAAGATTTATCTTCCATTGTCCTGATATTTGAATTACATTTTTACTAAAATTCAGAACTGTGCCCCATAACAGGAGCCAGATGAGATCCCTACAATGTGATGTCATGATAAATCAGGTACAGAAATAAAGCCGGACATCAGCAAACTTTCATACTGTGGGCCATCTCTTTGCTCACTGGAAATATAGGGAAGAAAAAAGAAAGAAAGCTATCATGAGCAATTCAATATAGGGAGAATTAAAAAAAGTCTGCATATCTGTGTATACTTGTATAACACCACATGCATGATCACAGTGGCTTGATATACTCAATCCATTCAGGTTYACAAGCAGTGAATAGATTTTATAATAAAGGAGATTTGTGAGCAATAAAATATATTTATTAATATGTTAAATATAATTTATAAATATAATATATCAAAATATATTTATTGAATGGTTATTCCATTCTTGTCTAAACACGTTGAATAAATATCTCATTGAGACAGAGGAGAAAAATGAGCTTAACATCATGGCTTCTAGATTATTTTATCTTAGAAAAATACAAATCCTTATATATTGATTTAAGAAATTATATGAGACACAATTTCATTAAAATATATTATTTATAAAAGATTGGTCTATGATTTATTATTGCCAATTATTTTACTACCTTAAAAATATGTTAAGACCTTATACTGTTGATATTTTCAATATCATTTTATGTTACATGCCTAGAAGTCAATTATAGCAATATACTTACCATTGCTTTGTAATGAAAATATAAATACAATTCTAGTGAAAAGTAATACGATAAGCTATTAGCATGTAAGTTATGTAGAATTTGAGAAGTGACTAAGAATAAAATAATTACCACTGGGTTGAGTTGGGACTAAAGAAAAAGGCCTAGAAGTTATCTAATTCAACAAACTTTATCTCTATCACATCAGAGATGAAGAACTGAATATTACCTGCAGGCATTTTCAAAATTAAACCAAAACTCTTAACTACTTGAACGTGGGTTAAAATACATATATTAATATTTAATGTAAAACTTGAACTGAGGACATTGAATATTTGACAGTCATCACCAGAACATAGTAAAGATACTTCTTTTTTTTCAACTTGTTATGTTATTTTCTTCTTTGTTAATTCTTTTCTCTTATATTATATCCTGACTGCAGTTTATCGTCTTTCCCCTGATATTTCTTAAGTACATAATATTTTACAGTTTTCAACATATGCTGTAAGTAATTATATCTCAATTTCTGACATCAGATACCTAACATTTCCATGTTAAAAAAGAAAGAAAAATTAAAATGAAGAAATTCCTGTTTTATGTGCTCATTTATATTTACATGTCCTGTTAAAATTTGCACCTTATTTTTTAAGATTATTTTAGATGTCACAGAGATGTAAAATAAATAAACGTTTYTGCTTTGAAGGAATGGGTATGATAGCATGAGATGAATGATCACTGATATTATGGTAGAAAGTTGAAATGGAAAAATAACAAAATATTGATGAGAACAGCCTTTATTGGACATAAAAGTAAATAATAGTTATAAGAACACATACCTTGTTTTTATGTATAATTCTCATGTCTCTACAAAGTATATAATATTCCTAATGTCAAAATTCAATAGTTTTGATGCTGTGTAAGCTTAGTTTTTTTTAAACCCTACCTTTAATAAGGGTTCTTAAATGCTTTAATCTCTTTTATAGCCTACCACTCACCAGAAATAATAGAAAAGTTATAAGGATATAGGGGAAGTAGACCTATTTAGAAATAGTTTTTGGAGCAAATCAAATCTGCATTGTCAGGATATCAGCAGTTCAGTTTTCATGAATGAGCAGTGGCAGCTCAATCTCCTGGCAAGCACTATTCATGAATCAGCAACAGAGGTCAATCGAGAAGAAACCATGAGGGTCTGCTGTATGCTGTTTAGAAGTAGTTCCTTGGGCAATTTCAATCTCCGATTGACAGTATATCAGTGATAGTGTAAGGATAGCAAACACAAATCAGCAGCAATGGCACAGCCCAGAAGAAGCTTCCAGGCCTGTGCTGAATTGGCACAAGTCAGCAGCAGCAACCACAGTTTTTTGCTATGCGTCTCTCAACGAAGTGAAGTTCAATAAAGATGCAAGATCAGAAGCCTGGTACTAAGCTTGATAATTAATGTTCAATTTTCATTTTGCTTTGCTTTGATGTAATTGTTACTGTGTCCTGGTTCTTCTCTCATGGAGTATTGAAGTCCTTAATTTGTTTTTATTTTATAGGAGTCCACAGTTGAAAGACTTTGGAATTTTAGAAGGACTATGGCTATTTTAAAAAGACTAAACTTTTAAAGTGGTCAGACTTTTAAAGGATGTGCCACTTTTAAAAGTTGAAATATTTTATATTATGATATTAATTTTAATTATTAATATTATATTTTGAGAACAGCACGAAAGAAAATGTTGCAATTTCACACTGATTTTTTTTGTGTCAATTTGACAAGGGGTCCATAGTGCTAGTGAGTGTTTTGTTAATTTGGCACAAACTAAAACCATTTGGAGAGAAGGAATCTCAATTGAGAAAATGCTTCTATAAGATCAATCCACAGAAAAGCCTGCAGTGCTTCTTTTTGATTGGTGACTAATGTGGAAGAGCCCAAAGGCTAGGCTGTCCATGGGCCAGAATGGGTCATGGGCACTGTAAGAAAGCAGACTGTGCAAGCTGTGGAGAGTAAGCCAAGGGGAAGAGGCAGGTGATTAGCATTCCTCCGTGAATTACGCTTCAATTCTTGCCTTTAGGTCACTGTCTTAACTTCCTTTGATGATGAACTATAATGTGCAAATAGAAGGGAAATAAAACTCTGTCATCCACAAGATGTATTTTATCATGGTGTTTTATCACAACAATAGAGAGCAAAGACAATACAGTCATCCATATGTCATGTCCTATGGGACTAAATGTTCAACCTACCCCAATCTTCAATAAATGTGCTTTAAATAGAACATAAATTGGGTAGAAATGGCTCAATACTAGACTTGACATTCATTAAAGTACAACAGCAAGCTTGCAATCTAAAAAAAAAAAAAAAAAAAAAAAAAAATTCAAGGCCTATGAATCCTTGCAAAGTTATTTATGCCAGCCAGCCCTCACTGTCCACTGAGTCCTATTGATACTCCCTCCAAACATCTGTTTGCCCATGAACCTTGTCTCAGTAAAACTCCACATGGGGCTATATCAACTGACATATCCAGAAACTTTGACTCCACTCTGCTAGTTGGTCCAAGTATGAAGAAGCAGCAAGAAGCTACCAGGAGGTTGTTTTTGTTTTGTTTGTTTGTTTTTTGTTTTGGTGCATTTCTTTTTATGAAGTCACAGCAAACAATGACCAGTAAGGAATGACAAGACATACAGAAACCATCCAGCGTAGTCTGCTGTCTGTTGGGTTATATCTACGTTCTTTCTTAACATCATGCATCCTTTCATGTGTTGGCTTTAGGAAAACATTTTTCATGTGCATTTGCTTCAGGGAAACATTTCTTCATGTGGGACAGAGGACTGTGCCACCAGACAGAAAACTTGGTACCGTCAAGCAGATTCAGAAACCCTGGCAATTCTCATTGAAAATGGTAATCATCTAATTCTACCCTCAACCAGGTTCCTGCCCTCTAACATTGTACCATGACACCCCATGGAGAGGACTGTAAAATTCAGTCATGTGGGTCATCCCCTCCAGCTGCAGATGCGGCATCTTTAACATCTCAGGCCAAGCCAATAGAAACCATCTACATTTACACCTGAACCTACCCCAAAATGTATATATCTACAAGGAATAAAGTGAACGAGTTATTCCACCATAGAGTGTCGGAGCATACCTGTTTTGTGGATCTGTAACACCCTTAGGGAAAAGTATTCTCTCAAGATTTAGTCACCGAAGTCTAGCATACCAGAGCCACTTCCTGCTCAATGGCCCAGACTTTGGCTGCTAGGTACCTTCAGCAATCCCTCGTCCTACCACTGACTCCAGAGCAGAGACTTTGACTGTCGCGTCCGCCTCGACCAGCAAGAAAGACGCAACACAGGGAAGATCTTCTTCATGCAGTTTATTCTCAGGATCCTTGAAAAGYTTCTCCTAACTGACTCTGGGGAAATCCCCACACAGGCTTAAGTACCCTAGTGCTGACCAATCCCAGCAGGCCATGTGGCCTCTGCTGATAGGCTGCTCCAATGCAGAGACAGGAAGGCTGAGCAGGAACAGCCAAATAAGGAGTTGTTTACAACTGAAGGCATTGGCAGTTGGGAAGGCAGAAGGCGGAGACCTGCCTCTTAAAGGCACAGCACTTCGCAGCCCCCTACATTTGACCCCTTGCCTCCTTCTGCATCCTGCTGCCTGCCATGAACTCTGGGGCAGTGGCAACCACAGAAGCTTTGCTCCAGCTCCCAATTGGAGAGCTGTAACTCTTTGGCCACGCCAGCTGGGCCAGATCTCTATAGATCCCTGGGGATAGTGTCCAGCATACACACCGCCACCTTCATGTGTCTGATTTCGCAAGTCATCCTTTCACCTGTGTCTGCTTCAGAAAACATTCTTTCACACGGCTGCTTTAGGAAAACATCCTGTCACCTGTGTGCCTACAAAACATTCTTTGACATAACTGGCTTTCCAAAGAAACCATAAGTTTCCACTTCAATGATGTATTTCACTTGATAGAAAATTTAGAAGCCATATTTTGCATATAAAATTGATTTTGGAAATAAGAATGTATTAGGCAATATTAGAGAATCGTTTTATTGTGATTCTTGCAAAAATATAACTAAATACAAGAAATGTTATTTTAAAAATGTTAAATTAAAAGTGAGAACTACAAATACTCTGATAGGAGGTGGGGGCTGGGGGGTGGGAACATGCTCGTGGAGATAGGGCGCAGAAAGGGGGTGTGGGATGTGGAACAATCAGAGGGTGGACCAGGAGGGGAATAAAATCTGGAGTTTAAAATAAATAAATAAATAAGTAAATAAATAAATAAACAAATAAWTAAATAAAATAATTTTTATAAAAGGAAATTGATAGATTTCTCTTGTGGATTCTGATTAGTGAATGAGTTCTCATTCCTTAGAAGTATACTGCATGGAAGACTGAATCCTTCTAATTCTTGATTTCAATGTAATAGGTGTATTATTAATATATCTTAAATATCTTGGATATGTTCCTTTTGTCACAAGATCTGTTCAGACTTAACCTTAAGCTCAATAAATATCAATTGAATAATATATATATAGGTCACTAACTTTGGATGTAAAAATACATATAATTTTCATAGAATTACACATAAATAACCTTGTTATAATACAGTTTCTATAACTATTACTTTTAATCCAGTTTATTTTTTCCCATCATCATTTTCCCACTAAATAGTTAAAACATGTGATCGGCTTTAAGGAATGTTCTCTGATCTGGAGCCTCTCTTTGACTAGTGACTTTAGGAATCTAAACCTAATTGTATTTGACAGAACAT
>BDUI01010906.1:12895-32248 GCA_002335545.1 Apodemus speciosus
TTCAATTACCACCTTCGAGCCTTCAGGGCTTCCTACAGGGTCCAACACACAGAGGACGGCCATTGGTCGTTTGCAGGGACGAGAGCAGGTGAGCTGCGAGAAGAAAAGGCTAACCTGTCCCGGTGCTAGAGCTGAAGGAGTAAGTGCAAGGGAAAGTGAAGAAGGGGCCGTCCGTCTCAGAAACGTCAAAAGCCAAACGTCCYGACCAGAGTTTACTCATTAACTTAGGACAAAGAACACGAGTTGGGTGTGCGCGCTCTGGGTTCGGCCTGATCGTTCGATTTGATCGGGGATCAGCAGWTTGGGTCTGTCTGCTGGAACCTCTCTAAGRAGGGCRCTTTCGCTCTCGCGATACTTCAAACGAGATAATGGGAAARGGGGCGGGGCGASCGGCCATAGAGGAACGTGAGGCTGCGCAAAGGCCCGTTCCCAGCAGGCTGTGCGCGGCGCACCTTGCTTCCTCGGGGTTTTGGAGCGAGCGCGTGAGCGGTTGGTTGCGAGCTAGTCATGGCGCTTCACGTCCCCAAGGCCCCGGGCTTTGCCCAGATGCTCAAGGATGGAGCAAAAGTATGTGGCGTGGAGAGACTGTGCGGTGGGAGGGCGGGCCTGCGCTTGCGGCCAGCGGAGGCCAGCGGGCGTGCGACCGCGCCGCGATCCGGGTTAGAGAAGGTTCTGGAAAGGGAGGTGTGCTCCTCACGCCGGGTCGCTGAAACCCGCGGGCTTTTCTGTTATTGCCCCCGTGGGGTCGGCGGGAGAGAACAGGACGAGGCTACGGGTTTGCATGCGGGCTCTGCACGCCCSGTCTGTGGGATGGAGCCCTCGGGCCCCGCCCTTAACGGGAGCGGGCGATGCAGTTAATGAACTTGGATGGAATCGATAACCGGTTGGTTGTAGGGCCCGGGCTTGTAGGATGGAAGTGACAGGCGTCCGGCATAGTAATCCTCGGGCCTGCTCTCGGTTGCGTCCTTCCCAAGGATAATCATCGACCATCCAGAGACGTCCGATCCCAACTGTTTTTCTGAAAACCCACCAGAACAGAAAAGTTACCTTTTCTGAGTTGAGGGGACTGAGCCAAAGGCTCTTACTATCGTTTCATTCTGACTGTCTGGTGTCGTATCCTACAGGATAAATGAAGCCCCACCCCATATCAAATAGTGTTATGTCTTAGGCCATAGTTCGAGGAGTGAATTTTATTTTGTTTTTTGTAAACAGTCACGCCGCTTATGAAGCGATTTGTCTCGAGATGCTCACGCAGCCAGATAACTGTTTTGTCTTCCATATTTCTACAACTTGCAGAAATAGATAAGCGAGTTGAATTTAAGGTCTTAGGGGAAGTAGAGGATCCTTTAACAGTTTAGAGAGCTAGCTTCTCCTTTGTAGTGATAACTTGGCATACTAAATGGATAGTAAGTTCTGGAAATGATCCTGTTTCCCTTTGGAGGGGTTGTCACAGCTTCCAGTTTCTGTCTTTTCCTCCTTCACTCAGATTGAGACAATACATTTAAAGGATTTCTTTCACAGGCTAGCCTTCAGCACAGAGATACTTTATGTAAATCAGTACTGAGGGAGACTCTAGTGAAGACAAATTTTAAGTACTCCCCGCCCCCCAAATTTAAGTTAAAAGCTAGTACTAATAGKCTGGGATTGTAGTTTATGGTAGATTGCTTTCTTGTGTCCAATCCCTGAGTAAAGGCGGAAGGAAGAGTGGTTAATTAGTTAGGTGGGTCTAAATAATCTGCCAGTAGGAGCTGTTAATTATCCCATTTTACAGAGAAGAAAAATGATCAGGCTCAGTGGCAAGTTAGAGGGAAACTGAGGCTGTTCAGACTCCCATCTGATGAATGCCTATGTGATCCTGGCTGTTGATTAGAAGCATACACAACAGAGGTGGTTGAAAAGTCTTCATTATGTGTAAGCAGACGTTTTCTTTTGCAGCATTTCTCAGGATTAGAAGAGGCTGTGTACAGAAATATACAGGCTTGCAAGGAGCTTGCTCAGACTACTCGTACAGCATATGGACCAAATGGTAATGGCCAAATTCAGGCTGTGAGAGACATGGTATGACTGTTAGCTGCCTCATTTTGTCCTGCGTGTGTTAGTGTATAGAGCAGGTCATACACATTGTTTTATGGTTGGTGGCACTGATGTGCTTCTAACTTTTGGTCAGAAATTAAGCTTTCTGAAAAAAAAGAGAAATTAAAAATGACACTGTTATCCTATTAGGTCATAGGAAAATTCAGCACGCTCACTGTTGGCGTAGTTCTTCATTGTGGAAAGGGTGAGGATCTGAAGAAAATAACATGGTATAAGGAAACTCCTCCTTAACTTTGACCACCAGTTGAATTAAAGATACACACAAGGACATTAAGGATGAGACCAAGTGTGTGTCTAACATATTACTTTTGTATGTATTAATTCCTATTTATCTCGCACTTCGTACATGCTAAGCGTGCGGATGTTTAGTCAGGGAAAGGCGTGGAACTGTGATGTTGATCTRAAACAGTATGTTCGGAGGTTTAAAACTCAGTATGGTTTCTTGCCCATGTTTTCCTGGGTTGTTTAGGAGAATATTTGAATAATAATGGATTCTCTTTTTCTTTGCAACTATTTTTGAGGAATGAATAAAATGGTCATCAATCGCCTGGAGAAGTTGTTTGTGACAAATGATGCAGCAACTATTTTAAGAGAGCTAGAAGTAAGTTTTGTTTCAAAACCATCAAAAAACCCATGACTCGAACATAAATGAAACTGTATTTTAATTTAGATGATAAAAGGCCATTTCATCATCAGATTCCGTTATACATAGCTGTGAGCCACCATGTGGTTGCTGGGAATTGAACTCAGGACCTCTAGAAGAGCAGCCAGTGCTCTTAACCACTGAGCCATCTTCTCTCCAGCCCCTACTCAAGCTCATAAATTATTTGTTTATGGTTGGGTTGTGGAGTATTTTTCTGATGATCAGATTTATTCTATAGATTGATTCTAATATGAGTTCTCCAGTGGTATAAAAATAGCTGATAAATATCAATGCTTTGTTTTACCTAACCGTTTGGCATTTTCCTTTCTTTCCTAAAGTTTTGTTGTCCAAGAGGATGTAGAATAGATAGTTTAAGTAGGGATAAAAGGAATGTGATACCCATTTCTGACCTTATTAGACCCTGTAGTTTAGTATTGGAGGAGAATGTTAATCTGTGTTTTAAAGAAAATGAGAAAAATTCACATTTTTCTAACATCTTAAAGAATATGCTAAGGAAAAATTTAGCTTCACAGAATATTTGTGGAGGAATGAAATAAGGAAGACTGACTGGAGTTCCCGAGCAGTGGTGGCACACTCCTGTAATCCCAGCACTTTGGAGGCAGAGGCAGGTGGATTTCTGAGTTGGAGGCCAGCCTGGTCTACAGAGTGAGTTCCAGGACAGCCAGGGCTACACAGAGAAACCCTGTCTCGATAAAAAGTCAAATCCAAAAAACCAAAAAACCAAAACAAACAAACAAAAAGATAATGAAACTCTTGTCTGTTTTATTTCTTGTAAAAACTTTTATTTGTTTTTGAGACAGGGTCTCTGTGTTCCTGGATGTCATGGGCTGGCTCTGTAGACCAGGCTGGCTTGGAAGTCCAGGGAGATAGCGGGACATCTGATTCCCTCCAGTCTCTGCCTCCTGAATGCTGGGATTAAAGGTGTGTACCAACAGGCCTGGCAAAATACTTTTTAACTGTAAAAAGTCAATATGTAGCCGGGCGGTGGTGGCGCACGCCTGTAATCCCAGCACTTAGGAGGCAGAGGCAGGTGGATTTCTGAGTTTGAGGCCAGCCTGGTCTACAAAGTGAGTTCCAGGACAGCCAGGGCTACACAGAGAAACCCTGTCTCGAAAAACCAAAAAAAAAAAMAAAACAAAAAAAAGTCAATATGTGGAGAAAATTGGCATCCTGAGGTAGGGGTGAGGTGAGACACTAGAGTTTTATGCCAAGTGGATGAGATGACAGTTGATAGGTGTGTCACCAAGCCAGCTTAAGTTGCTGAGTTTAACAGTTGCAAATACTTTATTTTCTAAGTTAGGTATAATTGTGCCACTTTTGTGGAGCTGTGTGTAATGTGTGGCTGTCAGAAAGAATGGTGCTTTGAAATGATTGCATTTGTACTGGTGAGTTTGTGCTGAGAAGCCATAGTTTAACATACTTGAAACTGGAACAACCTGGTCAGGTGGCAATTACCGGCCATGAATGACTTTATGTTGCTCCGAGTACAAGACTTTTTCATTTGATAACGCTTTATATCAGGTGCAGCATCCTGCTGCAAAGATGATTGTGATGGCCTCTCATATGCAAGAACAAGAGGTTGGCGATGGCACAAACTTTGTTCTGGTGTTCGCTGGGGCTCTTTTGGAACTAGCTGAAGAACTTCTGAGGATTGGCCTGTCAGTGTCAGAGGCAAGTGTTCATCTTATACCTTAATTATGGTTGACTACTTGTGTGTTTTGCTTAAAGCTTAAAATTTAGGACTAGGCAGGTAACGGCACTCACGGGCAAGCACAAGGACCTGAATTCAGATCCCAGGAACCCACGTAGTGCTCAGTTGTACCTGTAATCCCACACGGGGTGTGGGGGGTGGGGGAATGAAGGCAGGGGCACCACTGGAGCCTGCTGACTGAGAGAGTCCATCTAAAGGGATGTGTCAGAGAGACAGCAGGACATCTGATACCCACCTCTAGCCACTGTACATGTACATACCTGGACATTCATATAGGCATACGCTGTGTGTGTATATTGTACCTGTGTGTGCATATGTGTGTGTTTACCATATGCAAGTAAATGAATGGTTTTAAAGTAAACTTTAAATCTAGTGATAACATTGAGTAGCTTACACTAGGCATTGCATAGGCTTCACGTGAACATATCCTCAGGAGATCCCTATTGCTAAGCTAAGCTTTCTTAAAGTCATTCTGTTTCTATGAAGGTAGAGGTTTGAAATTTTTAAAAAAAAAAATTCTCAAGGCCCTGTGTGTAAGCGTTAGAATAGAATACGGGCGGCGTTCGTGGGGGCATCAGAGCCTGTGGGCCATGACTGTGGGTTCTGCTGTGTTTCTACAGACACTCGTCATCGTATGTTGAGAATACTCGTATGTGTTGGTTTTCCAGAGTAAATCATGTCAAAATTATGTCTACTAAAACAGTTATTTTTCTTCATGGTTTAGGTAATATCAGGGTATGAAATAGCTTGCAAAAAAGCTCATGAGATTCTTCCTGATTTGGTATGTTGTTCTGCAAAAAACCTTCGAGATGTTGATGAAGTGTCGTCTCTGCTCCGCACCTCCGTAATGAGTAAGCAGTACGGCAGTGAGACATTCCTGGCCAAGCTTATTGCTCAGGCATGCGGTGAGTGATAGTCGGTAGCAACAGACCGTCCAGATACATAATCTAATGCCACTGAGATGGATGGCTTCTCTGTAGTCTAAAAAAATGTTTATTTTCTTGACAGTATCTATTTTTCCTGATTCTGGCAATTTCAATGTTGATAACATCAGAGTATGTAAGATTCTGGTAAGTTTCAAAAAGTATGTTACCATTATTCAAATAGACCTTAGAAGGGGGTGTTGTTTTTCAGTCCTGGGATTTTTGACCCAGAGCTTGAGTGTGCGGGGGAAAACCCTCAACCATGGAGGTGCATTCCCATTCTAAGAGCAGTTACTTTGCCTATTCCCCGCTTCAAAATTGTTCTGCTCTTTTAAGAGTTCGTTTATGTGCAAGTCTTTTGCTTGCGTTTATGTCTCTGTACCATGTTCGTACAGCTGCACGGAGGCCAGGAGAGGGCGTCCGGTCTCCTGGAACTGGAGGGACAGATGGTTTGCATTGCCTTCTGGGTGCTGGAATCCAATCTAGTTCCTCTGGAAGAGCATCCAGTTCTTAAGAACCGAGCCATCTGTGCACCTGTAGATTTTGCCTTGTGCTTTATATTTAGTGCTTCTGTCTTAAAGCTAATTTATTGCTCTTTCACAATTCTACTGCTATGAATAATGATGTAAATATCTGATGTAACTCCCAAAAGTGATGTGACCCACAGCTTGAGAACTGCTATTGCTCCCTGTTAAAAGTATATTTTCTTGTGAAGTCATCTTTCCCCCATACTTAGGGGTTAGAATAATGTAAAAGAATGGGGCTAGACTCACCTTTGAAACCATGTTTCTATTCTTTCTAAATATTAGCAATTCTACTTGGTGCATTAGTGCCAGGTGYGTGGTGATGAGGCAAATAAATGACTTGATTGCTGTCTGTCTACCTTTGCTTTTCCTAACACGCTGAGTCATTTTTCTTCCACCATAGTGCTTCCAGCCATGAGAAGAATGGTTTGTTTATGCCTACCATCTGGTCATAGGAGCTTTGCTGTACAACTTTAGTTTAAAACTTAATGACAGTGTTGGTGTATTGCTAGTCTTAGTACTTTGTGGGCTCTTCCCCCACCTCCATTTCACACACACACACACACACACACACACACACCCATCACTAGTTAGGAGATAAAGGATAGAATGGAGAGAGAGATAAATGGCGATCCTTGAATTTAAATTTCTTCTTGTTTCTTTGAACACATCTACTAACCACAACTAACCTCCAGCCTCCTCTATATCTGCTCTCTAACCTTTTTTTTTTTTTTTTTTAATTTTGGCTCTAGCTTTTATACACCCTCTGAAAAGTTCCCAGATTCAAAGTATGACACAATCGCAGAAGCAAAACCATACCTCTGCTAGAGGAAATCAGTCAGCTACCACAAAGCAGCCCCACACCCCCACACCTGGGATGAAAACAGAAGCATAGACTATTTTTATGTTATTTAAAGAACCCATAATTTCCCATTTCTCACTACATTGAATTCGACTCCTCAGGGCTCTGGTGTTTATTCATCCTCAGTATTGCATGGCATGGTTTTTAAAAAGGAAACTGAAGGTGATGTGACATCTGTCAAAGATGCAAAAATAGCTGTGTACTCTTGTCCGTTTGATGGCATGATAACAGAGACAAAGGTATGTGATTTGAAAAAGACATTTGGGTTGCTTTTTCCATTAATGTTTATTTAGGGGGTGGGATTAAGCAAGCTGAAGATTATAGAATTGTTTGTTCAGAACATGAATATCTGCATAAGCTACCAAATACTAAACTAAAAAGACCTTGTGGTGGCAGTATTTTTATTCTTAATTGTAGTCCTTTGTTTTGTTAATTTCTCCAAGCATCTTGCATGCTCATGAAACCACTTTTTGTGAATGTTGACATTCCCTTACACTCTTAAGAATGCTAATCAATTTGAACATGGTAAATCAGTCTTTAAAACTATGTGGATCTTTTAAAAAATACATGTATTTTGCTTCATAATAAAACATTTACTTTCATGTTTTCTCTCAGATCTTTAAATTATTGGGCAATGAGACTTTGCTTGTGTTTTCAGGGAACCGTGCTGATTAAGACTGCTGAAGAACTGATGAACTTCAGTAAGGGAGAAGAGAATCTGATGGATGCACAAGTGAAAGCTATTGCAGGCACTGGTGCGAATGTCATAGTAACAGGGGGCAAAGTGGCAGACATGGCTCTGCATTATGCTAACAAGTACAACATCATGTTGGTGAGGTAAGAGCTACGTTCTTGTAGACAATACTCTAAATTGTTTTCAGTGCTTTGTATATTCAATAAACTGAGAACAATTGATGAAGGGAAAATGAAGATCTCAGATCAAACAGCAAAAGGATTTATGTGGGAGGGATGAGTTGAAGCAGTTGGAGTCCAAGGAGCAGTGAATAGATGTTACTTGAACAAGGAAGAAAACGCATTCTGGGCAAAAGGAATAGCTTAAGAGTTAAAATGTGAACTTACTGAACTGCTTATCAGCTAGAGTATGAATCAAGAGAAATGCCTTTTCATTGAGGAAACCGTTTGGGGCATGTTTCACTATCCAGCAGCAAATGAGATAGACACAGTAATATCCCTGCTCTTCTAGTTGCACAAATTTTCCTATATACTAGGTTAGAAGTCTATCAAACTACACCTTAATTTCTAGAATAATGCTGTAAATGTTTACTTATTTGTCTGAGACGGATTCTTGCCATGCAGCCCTGGCTGGCCTGGAGCTCACTGTACATTGTTGTGTCCCCTCCCAGTGCTGAGATTAGAAAGCATGTGCTGTTGCACTGCTCTCAGTTCTTGTATCTGTAGATGCCCCCATGCTTCAGATGCCATAGGCATTGCTGCCTAGTGGTTACACTCACAGAGTCAGTAATCAGCTTCATGGCTTCCTAATTCATTGCAAGAAAGACATTTCAGTTTGAATAGGGTGAAAGCAATATTTCTGATTTTGTTTTAGAGACCGCTTTGGCTGGCCATGTAGACCAACCTGGCCTTGAAATCAAGGGGGCTGCTGGTCTGTAGCTGTTGGGATTAGAGGTGTATGTCGCCTCGTCCAGTTTATTTTGCTACTTGTATTTCTCTACATTTTATGTTATGACTAAATCAAATTTTTAATTTTTTCTTTTTGAAGACTGAACTCAAAGTGGGATCTCAGACGACTGTGTAAAACAGTTGGTGCCACGGCTCTTCCAAAATTGGTATGTATTTTGGAAAAGAAAAGATAGGTGAACACATTTGAATTTTTACTACAAGGATTATTTTCTTGTAGACTCCTCCCGTCCTGGAAGAAATGGGACATTGTGACAGTGTTTACCTCTCAGAAGTTGGAGACACACAGGTGGTTGTTTTTAAGCACGGTATGTAGTAATGGTAAGGTGTGCTTTATACTGTTGGGGATTTGTTTTCTCTGATTTAATCCACAAATTATTTATTGGTAGAAAAAGAAGATGGTGCCATTTCTACTATAGTTCTTCGAGGTTCTACAGACAATCTGATGGATGATATAGAAAGGGCAGTCGATGATGGAGTTAATACTTTCAAAGTTCTCACAAGGGTCAGTATTGCAATTTCAGAAATTTGTGATTTCTTGAAAACAATGCACTCAAACATGAGAACATCAAGATAGGTCTAACAACCTGTCAGTTGTTACCAAAAACTAACTTCAAGTGTTACCTTCAAAAACTAATTGTACAACTAAACAGTAACAAAGCTATTCCAGAGTGTGTACTATTGCAGAAGCACTATCAGTGCTATATTAATGGGTTCCTAGTCTCCCATGTTTGAAAATTTGATGTAGTCTCTTGATTTCACTAAGTGTATACTTAAATTTTTGCATAATGGTGCCTGCTGGAAAACTATTGTCTAAAGAAATGACTCCACTTTGGTGGTTTTTTCCCGTTTTGTTTTTGAATAGGATAAGCGTCTTGTACCTGGAGGTGGAGCTACAGAAATTGAATTGGCCAAACAAATCACATCATATGGAGAAGTATAAGTTTTTTCTATATAAATTGCATTTCTGACCATTCTTTTAAAAAAGAAAAGGTATTGACAAACACATTCTGTTTTAGACATGTCCTGGACTTGAACAGTATGCTATTAAGAAGTTTGCTGAAGCATTTGAAGCTATTCCACGGGCACTGGCAGAAAATTCTGGCGTGAAGGCTAATGAAGTTATTTCTAAACTTTATTCAGTACACCAAGAAGGAAACAAAAATGTGGGGTTGGATATTGAGGTATTTGTTAAAATTTGACTTTTTTCGTGAATATACACTTTAAACAGAAATGTAGTGTGTAAAGGGGGAATTTGTGCAAAAAAGCAGTTTGATTTTTACAAGTAGCTCTCATAAAATCTACTTAAACTGATAGAATTTTAGTTTTATTGACAACTTCGGAGTGGGGATATATAAAAGTACTATTAGGTTATGATATAGGAGCCTTGTAAGACATGTAAGAAATTAACTTAGTTTTGTTTTGACAGGCTGAAGTCCCTGCTGTAAAGGATATGTTAGAAGCCAGTATTTTAGATACCTATTTGGGAAAATACTGGGCTATTAAACTGGCCACTAATGCTGCAGTCACTGTGCTTAGAGTGGATCAGGTGAGTGAAAATGAGAGTGTAGCCGGGCGTGGTGGTGCACGCCTGTAATCCCAGCACTTGGGAGGCAGAGGCAGGCGGATTCTGAGTTCCAGGACAGCCTGGTCTACAGAATGAGTTCCAGGACAGCCAGGACTAAACAGAGAAACCCTGTCTCGAAAAACCATTAAAAAAAAAGAAAAAAGAAAATGAGAGTGTAGTCTTTACAAGGGGGTGGCACATGGGAAGCAGAGGCGAGCACAGGAGGCAAAGCAAGCAGATCTGAGTTCCAAGCCATCCTGCTCCACAGAGCAAGACCTGGCTTAAAAATGAGTTTTCAGGCTAGGGAGATGGCGCAGATGGGAAAGCTTACCCTGAAGTATGGGGACCAGAGCCACAGGCACGATGGTGTATCTATAACCTCAYTGCTTGGCCTAGAAGCGCTAAAAACAGGCAAATCCCAGGGACTCAGCACTGTACAGTCTAGCTAAAATGGAAAACTTTGTCATAATTCAGCACTCCTGATTGTAGTATGTTTGCCCTCAAATCTGGAGATCATGGCTGACTCAGATTAAAACTTTGGCAGTTATTCTAGAGAGTAAATTTAATGTGGTATGAATATAGGGTACAAAAAGCAAATGCAAAGCGCAAATGTAAAGCCGGGCGCACACCAGTAATCCCAGCACTTGGGAGGCAGAGGCAGGTGGATTTCTGAGTTCGAGGCCAGCCTGGTCTACAGAGTGAGTTCCAGGACAGCCAGGACTACACAGAGAAACCCTGTCTCGAAAAACCAAAAAAAAGCAAATGCAGATAGTAAAGCCCTGAGACTGATCATTATAATTAATGTCAGGATGCTGAGTCCCTAGTTGTTTCTGCTTCATGGCTCATAACACAGGTAGAAGTTTATTATTCTAACATGGTTTTTTGTTTTGTTTTTAGATCATCATGGCAAAACCAGCTGGTGGGCCCAAACCTCCAAGTGGGAAGAAAGACTGGGATGACGACCAGAATGACTGAGGAACTTGTCATAGACAAGGAGAGTAGAACTTGCCCAATGTTTTTTCTTATTTTTCTTAAAAGTATTTGTGTTTGTACTCTGCTGAGTGGTACAATAAACATTTTACTGTTATGGCCGTCTGATTAATTGATGCTTGTGTCAGCCTTTTCACACACAAGCTGTAAGGTGACTTGCAAGGCAAGTCACTTAACATGACTTGTTCTCATTGTATATTTATTTGGCTTGTTTCTGAAAATAAAGTGCTATAACCATCAGACCATGTATCTGGTAGTTGGCAGTCAGTTTACAAGTAAAGGCAATTTGAATAGTTTTAACAAGAGACCAAAAGAGACTAAAAAGTCTGTTGTTTATCTCATTTCCAAAGTTGTTGCCCCAATTCCATGGCCTTGAAAATCTTTAAGCTCCAGTAACCTGATACACTGGCTTCTAAGTGGATTTGTTTCCTGATATAAGGCTTTTCAATAGATACTGGCTGACTTTTTACAAAGTTTTGTGGCATAATGTCTACCCAGGTTTGCTGAGCCACAGAAGAGTTTATGTGCACTCACACTGACACCAGGATTTCAAATTGCTCCCAATCACTACTGCAAACAATCTTAATCCCAGCACTACAATAGTGAAAACGGTGTTGCCAGTAGGAGCACAATAATAACTTAAAATCTAATGAAACAAGTTTTGGGAATATCAGTTTATTGGTGTGTCAAGAACTACCACCCAGTCAGGTTAAGCACAGAATTTTAGTTATTCAGATCCTTCCTAATGTTGAAACTAGAAAGAATAAAAACCAGTATGCTAATATAAAAATCTGCTGTAAATTATTTTGCCTGTATTTAAATAAATAAACATGATTTTTTTCTGTCATTTACTTAGGTGAACATAATTTATAGTTTAACTTTTTATTGTTATAGTAGCCAGTATAAAAGCCATAGGTGTATTTCCAGAGGAAGCACTTTTATCACAGTATTCTCTCATAAAATAGGAGATATGCTTGTGAATTTAGTACTTTAGTTATAGGCACAGCTTGCACATGTGTATCGCTGATGTGAAACCACTGCCCTTTGGTTGATTCCATTTCACAATCTGTCAGGAAATACAAAAGGAAAGAGTCAGACTTTTTTGGGGGGGGAGGGGCTTTAGCATAATATGTAAAATGTGTGAATTATCCAAGATAACTTACCTTGTGGAATGTCACCATGAAGAACAAGATTAGAGAGATGACAACTTGCAGTTCTCTCCTTTGCATAGGCAGTGTAATGCCCTGACCTCATAGTACCACTGTGTTCAACAACTCCATATAAGGAATACAATACTCTTGTACTTTCTTCAGCAACGTTCTTAAAAAAAAAAAAGTATATAATCCAATGTTATTGTCCCATTTATACAGATGTCCTTGGTAAGACATGTTCACACTGTGTCACACCACCAGTCTGTCCCTTAGCTCGCAGAGATAATTTCATGGTGCAAAAACTAGGTCATGAGCCAACATAATATGGCTACATGGCATAGATACTAATAAACTCAATTTGTCAGTTAAAGGCCTCAAGAAAATTCTAAAGTACCTTTATATCTTGGCCATCCTGGTTCTTCCACCAATATAAACCTTGTAAGGCTAACATTTAGGTTGTGCTTTAAAAAAACAACAAAACAAACCTACTTGGATTTTGTCCGTTCCCACCCAGAGTGAAGGCTGCACAAGACCCTAGGTACCACAGCTCTTAACAAATGCTTCCCTCAAGCCGGGCCAGACTCCTTTGTGCTCTTGCCAAGTGTTACTGTTCTTGTCCGATCCTTCCCCGCACTCTTGGGTGGCTGGTGGGTGCCTCCATAGTCTCTGGGCTTATTGACCTTGGCAAGTCCTACCCTGCCCAGAGAGCTCTGTGCACTGGTGATTCCTTTTCAGACATAACGGACTGGATTTTGGAATCTTAACTCAGCCCAGTCTGTACTGTTCTTTTCCTCTCTTACTTCCAACTATTCTGTGCTCTTTTTTTAATATATAAAGATTTATTATTATATGTAAGTACACTGGAGCTGTCTTCAGACACACCAGAAGAGGGCGTCAGATCCCATCACAGGTGGTTGTGAGCCACCATGTACTCTTTAATTTCAACTATCTTCAGTCTTGATTCCCAAGCTTTAGCCTCTTGGGTATGAGACTTGTATATTAAAGATACCTGAATTCAATATATCTAAACTGACCCAGTCCTTCCAGCCTGTTTCCTGTATTCCCTATCATTTTGGTTTTTTGAGACAGTTTGTGTAACCCTGGGTATCCGGGAACTCACACTAGACCAGGCCAGTCTCAAACCCTCCAGAGTGCTAGGATTAAAGGCATCGTGCCTGGCCCTATCTTTATGGCACTCCACGTGTCTGTCTGTCTGTCCAGTCACTCAAGCCTGGACCCAGAAATCAACTGCCCCGCTCAACATCCACTTAAAGGACCCTGCCTCCCTTTCCAGCACCAAACAAGTCTGGTTTAACTTCGAGAAAACATTTCATTTCCTCTCCTACCTACCTAGGCTTGATGCAATTGAATTGATTCAATTCCCTCCTAAGCTATCTTTCCAGTCTCCTCAGATCCAGCTTCCACACTAAAGCAAATAATCTAGATAGCACTCAATTGTCTCACCATTCTTCTGTGGCTTAAAAAGTTTTTTGGGTGGTTTTTTGAGACAGGGTTTGTCTGTATAACCCTGGCTGTCCTGAACTCACTATGTAGACCAGGTTGGACTCAAACAAATCTACCTGCCTCTGACTCCCAAGTGCTGGGATTAAAGGTGTGCGCCACCACTGCTAGACTCAAATTCATACCTAATAAGGTCAAGTTTCTTTGCATGAAACTCCTCGTTCCTATCATCTTTGACTTGAAATCCCTATGTTCTGTGAGCTATAAAACTACTAGTCTCTTTGGCAAATACTACCCTATTTCATACCATTATGTTCTTGTACCTGCTATTGTTCTTAAAACTGGATTCATACTGKTTTTTTCCCTTTAAGTACTAGCTTAGGCATACTCTATATGGCCTTCTGAAACACCAACGTGCTGGACTTTACAGACTGTATCTGTTCCATGTATCTTACCAACATTAACTTATGTTAAACTGAGACTAACTAGTAATATATCTGCTCTTTTTTTTTTTTTTTTTTTTTTTTTTTTTTTTTTTTTTTTTTTTTTTTAGGTGTGTGTCCTTTATCAAGACAAGGTCTGCCATATAAGAAGTCAAAATAATTTTTTGTCTGTATGGTAGTTTGAATGGGAATGTCCCTTGTAAGCACATGTGTTCAAATATTTGGTTCCCAGTAGGTGAACTTTGGGAAGGATTAGAATGTGTTGCCTTCTTGAAAATGTGTTACTGGGGTTTGGCTTTGAGGTTTCAAAAGTCCACTTCATTCCCAGTTATTTCTGCCTTCTTCATGGTTGTCTCAAGCTGTGAGCTCTCAGCCACGCCTGCCTGCTACATTCCTGACCATGATGGTCAGAGACTCTAACCTGAAACTTTTAAGTTTCAACAAATAAATGCTTTTTGTATATATTGACTTGGCCATGGTGTCTTATATCAATTGGAAGGTTACTAAGAAAATCTGAAATAACCCAAAATAATTTATCACAGATCTTAGCGATTATAATGGTGTGATGGTTTGTATCTACTCAGCCTAGGAAGTGGCACTATTAGAGGGTGTGGCCCTGTTGGCGTGGCTGTGGCCTTGCTGGAGTAGGTGTGTCACTGTGGGTGTGGGCTTTAAGATCCTCATCCTAGTTGCTTGGAAGCCTGCTTCCACTAGCAGCCTTCAGATGAAGATGTAGACCTCTCAGCTCCTCCTGAACCATGCCTGCCTGGATGCTGCCATGGTGATAATGGACCAAACCTCTGAACCTGTAAGCCGGCCCCAGTTAAATGTTGTCATTATTGTTGCCTTGGTCCTGGTGTCTGTTCACCCTAACTAAGACAAAAGGTATAATAATCAAAAGTCCTCCTCTATAAAATAATTCTAGCCAACCACTTTTATCACTGACCTGCATCCCAGCCCTTCTTCAAAAATTATACCAATTTCATATTTTATGTAAAATACTGGAGGAGTATTTGATACGTTATGATTTCTCTTAAACAATTTCCTTTAAAAAAAAAACAAAACAAAACGCTTTTACCCACCTTACATTTAAGGGTACAAAAAGGAGCCAAATCTAAGATTTCTGGAAACTTTACGTGTTTGTTAACTTTGCGTAGGTTAAAACCAGCCTTAAAAAAAGAAAACAGATTACAGATTGAGTTCTTTTCCTGAAAAAGCTATACAGATTGTCCCTTCTAATGCCCAAAGAACTCCCAGCACATCCATCCCCAGTCACCTTTCTACAGAGACTTCTTTTCTCTTCTTGTTTCTGGTTAGTTTAGATTTTTCTTTAAATACTACAGACTACCAAAAAGTGCTCTGGTAAGATTTCCCTGATTCTGCCTTAGTCACCCCAAAATACCAGATTAGATTAGAGATTTTGAGTTCCTAAAATTCAGCAATAGCAGAATATTTTCCTTGAATCGCATTTTCTAACCATGTTCACACAACTTCCAGTAAGAGCCAACCAGCTGGTCAAGCCAGTACTTGACCAATAAGAGGGAAAATTCCTATAAAATCCTGGAGAATTTCAATGTTTTAGAAATATATTAAATCTTCCAGAAAAGATGATCCAGTCACAAAACTGTGAAAATCTAATATAAGTCTTTTGTCAAGTCATTAAAAAAAATGATATACTACATAAACATTTTAGCAGTAAACTCATGTTTTTCTAATCTGAAGTTAAACTTTGAGTAAGATACTACAAATCATAAATTCTAGAAACCAGGACTGTAAATTTCTCCACTTTGACAAACATATATATTTCTCTTCTAAATTTCCCACTCTTTTGAAATTAGAATTAAGAAAAAGCAGAAACAAATTCAGAAGAGAATAAAGTAGGTGCCACATCCGTAAACCAGTGTGGGGTTCTGAGGTTACCTGCTGAAACCTCTTTAGATGTAGAGTGAGCACAGGAGGAGCAAGGGAAACCAGCATCTGCTTCTTGGCATTGGTGTAAACATGTCTCTTTTCACCTACAAAACATGCAGGCTGTTAGAAAAGTAGCTAAATCTCTTATACCGGGACTAACAAAGTTCAGCAGAGAATGTGGTAACATTTGCATTTTTATTAATCATGAGGCAAAATCAAGGACATTGTCTCAGTGTCAATTGAAGAATGCCAACAATACAGACGAATGTAAGCAACGCACTTAATTAGGGTTGCAAGTTAAGTGCTCCATGTCATCAAGTCATTTATAAAACTCTCTAAGAAATGTCCTTGAGGAGGTGAGGGCATGGTCACACATGCCTGTAATTCCACTACTTGAGAGGTAGAGGCAGAAGGATGGCAAGTTTGAGGAGAGCATTTTTTAAAAAGGCTTAAAGTTCAACTTACTGCCAAAATGCACAAGGCCCTAGGTTCAATTCCTGACACCAAAACGTTTTAAGGTATCTTTGAGAACTGTTACATCAGCAAGATCTCTGGAGGCATTTGGTATATCTCACTTCAAAAAAAAAAAAAGGACCATGGAGGAGCTGGAGGGGGGGGGGGTTGCAGCCCCATGGGAGGAACGAAGATGTCCGCCAACCAGACACCCCAGGCCTCCCAGAGACTAAGCCTTCAATCAATGGGTTCCACCCAAGAGTGGCAGAGGAATGCCTTGTCGGGCATTAGTGGGAGGAGAGGTCCTTGGTCCTGTGAAGGCTCAACAGAGGCCCCAGTGTGGGGAAATGGAGTGGAAGTCGTGGGAGTGGGTTGGGTGCTCAGAGGCAGGCAGTGGGAGGATGGGTTGGGGTTTTGGGGAGGGGGAAACCGGGAAGGGGTATAACATTTGAAATGTAAATGAAGAATGTATTCAATTAAAAAAAATGACCAAAACAAGAAGAAACACGGTTTTCTTTGGGTTTTGGCTTGCCTGCCTGCCATTATCTGCTCTAAAATGAAATCCCTAAAAGCAACATTCTTTGTGTTATTTTGTATTATTTTGCATGTAAAGGGATGACTTTAGAATACTTCAACTCCAATGAAAATCTTCAGCAGTCTGTGACACCCGACTCCCTTTCAACACCATTTAATCAAATGTAAAGAMCTTGTCTTATATTATACTCTTAGTATGTCGCTCCACATTTCAAGGAGACAGAAGAAAGCCTTTTGTTCTGGGTGTGCCACAARAGTGCACTGGAGGCTTCAAGACTGCCTGCCTGTGTTAGGGAGATGCGGGCCATCACARATGCTGACACTGTGAGGATGCAGATCAAYTATGCCAGGATGTTATGACAACATCCCAGAGGCAGAGACCATGTTTTGTTCTTAGGGTACCAGTATACTAGCCATGCTAATGCAGTTTTTTTTTCTTTCTACTAACACAATTACAAGCAAGAGCACTAGTGACTCTCTAAACCCCAATGTGATGATAAATTCACAAAATACACACTTTAATATCAATTTTTACAACAAGAAAAATAACTACCTTTTATATTTGCCTTTGGTCCATTACACTGCCGTCTTGTGCACACTTCACAAAGCAGTTTATTCGCATCTTGAAGTTTCTCATTACGGGTGAACTGATATAAACAATGTTGGATTGAACACTCATCAGTACTAAAAGCTTCCCGGTTTGCAAGGGTACAGAAAGCAGTTTCTGGATCCTCATTCATGACCTCATACACCTTTGATGCAGGAGAATGACTGTCATTCAGAATCTCTATATTTATTTCATCAGGATGAACAGCAGCATTCAAATTAAGGTTTTTTAAACCATTGGTAATGTCTAGTTCCCCACTGGTCCTTTCTTCCGGGTAGGCACCATTTAAATTTCTAGAACATTCGGTAGCAGATGTCACAATCCGCAGATGACTCTCTGTGCTGACACTTCTCACTTCTAGATCCTCTGGGCACGTCTGCACATCAGTTGTACTTTCCATCAGGTTCTCTAGGCCATTCTGATTAACATAAAGCTCTGTGTGTGTCCCCTCCTCCTGAGCACCACGGCTGGGCACGGGATTCTGATTAACATAAAGGTCTGTGTGAGTCCCCTCCTCCTGAGCACCATGGATGGGCTCCGGATCCACCTCCACCTCTCCGGGAAGTGCAGCCTCAGCTTCTCCTTCATTGTCCTCAGCGTAGTCAGTGGTGCAGAGCTCACTGAAGTGAAGAAATCGTTCTTGAATTTTCTGTTGCCTTCGTTGGTTCTAAGTAAAACATATATATAGAGAGAGAGGAGAGACAGAGAAAGGGTGTACATACCACATCAGATTTTGTCATTTTTCAAAGAAATCGTTTCATAAGTAGTGTTCACTCTCAAATTCTGATTTTAAGAATTCCTTTACTATCAGAGTTCAAATAAATTATGACAAACAGTTCTTAAAATGGAATCAAGGATAATCGGTACTCATCCTAACACTGGACTACTGTGGGGACGGCAGTATATTGGTGTCTATTCCTGAGAAGCGAGCTACTCAGAGCTTTAGACCTCAGAACTGAGCAGCCAGTATTAGACAAAGTGGTGGCTGAATAAAAATGGCCCCACGGGCCCACGTGAGGCGTGGCCTTGGAGGAGTTACAGTCCTGGGGCAGACACTGAGGGTTTCACAGCCTACGCCCTTCCCGGTGCTCTCTCTGCTGCATGGCTGGAGCTCTGGCCTTGGCGGTGGTGTCGCACCCTTTAATCCTAGTTCCAGGAGGCAGAGGCAGGAAGATCTCCGTAAGTTCAAGGCCAGCCTGGTCTACAGAGTGAGTTCCAGGACAGCCAGGGCTGTACAGAGAAACACGGTCTTGAAAAGCAAAACAAAATGAAGAGGTGAGTCCTGCGTTGTTCTTTGTTTGCCATCTGAACTTTAACTCTCTAAAGGGGTAAGCCAAATGAAACTTTCTTTTACCTTGCCCTGTTTATGGTATCCTGTCACAGTAATGAGAAACTAAGGCAATGGGCTATAGAGATGGCTCAGCGGTTAAGAGAACTGACCGCTCTTCCAGAGGTCCTGAGTTCAATTCCCAGCAACCACATGGTGGCTCACAACCATCTGTGATGGGGTCTGATGCCCTCTTCTGGTGTGTCTGAAGAGGGCAATGGTGTACTTACATATCATAAATAAATAAATCTTAAAAAAAGAAACTAAGGCAACTGTAGAAAGATGTATCTACATGTATCTATTTGTTTAATTACAAATTATTAACAGGGGTCTCACTAAAACAACAAAGGACACGCTCCAAGACTGCCTTGGCTACAGGATAGATGAGAATTCTGGAAGGAAAAAATGACTACTAAATTCTAACCAAGAAGCCACATGAACAAGACCAGTAAAAAAAAAAAAAAAAAAAAAA
>BDUI01010906.1:35720-56828 GCA_002335545.1 Apodemus speciosus
AAAAAATAAAAAAATAAAAATAGTAATTGTTTTAAGCTATAGTTTAACAGATCATCAGCTKCCTCTCCCCGGCGGGTCTACCTCCTTTGCAGACCATAACCCTCTTCTCTAGCTCTGTTCCTGGTATGCAGCRTGTGYTCAGTGGATGGTTTTGTAGGATAGATGAATGAGAGATGAATGAGCTGAGGCTGTGTTTTGAAAGATATGCGCAGTTTGAAACTATGAGAGTGAGGAGCAGGAGCCAACAGAGAACCTCCTTCCTACAGTGACAGAATATATTGACCTTTCCTAATAGCAGCATCAGACCTGAGTGGAGGACAGGAAGGCTGAGGGATGATGGACTGTTTTAGTTAAATTGAATGTGTTTATTTATCACCTACTTCCATTAGCATAGAGGCCCCTGTTCCCCGTATTCTAATGGCTTGACCATTTCCTGGCTAGGCCGGTGCTGTCCTGTGAGATTCTATCAGTGAGAAGGGAGGAAAACCCTCAGGAGAAGGGATTTGGAGAGGAGCCTCCCAGGAGAGACAAGTCCCCAGCCTTAGCTATTAGTTAATTAGGTCCCTTGCWTAAAAGCCTGAAGGGACCGTGAGAGGGATTAGGGCCTACTTGTGGTGCTCGTGAATTGATTTAGTAGCGGGGACTCCTCATTTACATGCAAAACAGAAAGTTGGTGATAAATGTGTAGCAGTTTCTGCAGGCACAGAGCACGGGAGGGGTCCAAGGATTTCTTTGCACTTACCCTGTCTGCAAACTCCAGGAGCCTCTAGCGAGGAACARAAATGGTACTTGTGTTCCTTGAGGAGTTGTCTCTCAAAGGAGGTGCCTCCTGAAGGCTGCACTCTGTGTCTCCCTGATGCTGTTGATTCTAGCAGTAACACCTCATCGTCTCGAACTATACCTCCTCCTCAAGACACCCTGCATGCAGGCTAGCTGACATTTAGTCCTTTCAATGGCCTTGGAGAAGGTGCTGAGAATCTTCTTGTTTTATGGCTGAAGAGACAAGGCAACAGTTCAATAACTTGCAAAGGTAGTTAGTTGCAACAAAGTAACMGTTGTAGGGTACAGAGCCTGGCAATTGGCCCTACAACACGCCCCACAACTGCCTTTGATTTAAATGACTGCCTTTGGAACTTAGGTTTTTTTCATCTACCACCTACCTTTCTTTGCCGGCAGAACCCTAGTACCCTAAACTCCGGTCTTCTAAGTGTCTAATCAGGTTTTCCATCCCTTATTCACATTAACGTGTAAATGAATGATAGTTCCTTAAAAGGTAACCTCCATGGGAAAGCATATTAGCAAGACACAGAATATTAAACTGGCCAGGTGTGGTGGTGCACGTCAGTGAGTTCAAGGTTAGCCTGGTCTGCATAGTGAGTTCCAGGACAGCCAGAGCTACTTAATGAAGCCCTGTCTCAGGAAAAACAAAACAAAACAAAACAAACAAAACAAAACAAAACAAAATAACAAAAAACCCAAAACAAAACAAAAAAACAAATACAAAAACAAAAGGCAGAAGATTGAAGGAAGAGACAGAGTCTCAGGGAAACTCAAGTTGTCTATAACAAGGTGAACGATGGGTGGCTTCAGAGTCACACTGCAGATCAGAACACAGGGAGGTGTTTTTTCATGTGGGGGTGGGGCCTCTGTGATGCCCAAACTGACAGAGCCACAGCTGTCCTTGCTTCCTGCTGGAGCTGCAGCGAGCATTGCAGAGCACAGCAGCTGCTCAGTCACCACAGACACCATCTCTGCACATCTTGGACACTGTGTACAGTTTTAAAAATCTTAGTTTGATAGACATCTTTGCCAGCTACGGGCCCTACGGGTTGGTCCTTTTCCAGTCACCAGTGGACACTTGGAGGTTTAAATGGCAGTCCTGTAGCTGGGATCAAAGGATGAGATGGGGTATGAAGAGAGAAGAGAGAGTGGACAGTGTGGCTTAGAGCCTCATCAGGTGTCGCTGCTTATGTGGCTTTTAGAGAGGGGCTTTTGGTGGAGTCCTGGGGGCATCCAGGGTGGCAGATGGCGATCAGAGAGGCTTTTGGGACTCCTAGCACAGGAAAGCGAGCCCTGTACCGAGACTCACGTGTGGCCTTTATGGGCCATGACCAATGACTCAAGGCCTGGTCTGGTAGCCGCAAACCTTCATCCTAGGCAGGAATTCTAATTAAATGTGAACTCCTGGGTCTCACTTACCAGCAGCTCAGCGACAGATCCTGCCTTCTGAGGCCCCACCCGGCTAGCCATACCCTTTAATGACACCCGCAACCTACTACTGGTCCTTAGGATGTGTCGGCTTTGATCCAACTGTTAGAGAAACACTTTTGATGGTSTCATATCCCAGTAGGGATCTGTCTGTCCATACCATTCCTTTTTGCCGTCCCCTCACAATGAATCAAGTTGTTTTTAGGTRTCCAGGCATCCAGCAAACTCGGGGATAGGGTCCCCTCCTCTAGCAACCCTGAAGTATCACAGAGTAGGGATAGCGGTACCCAACTGTCATATGTGGCAACCTTCAAGATTCCTACTTCTATACCTGACGTGCAGGAGGATGGAACGCTATCCACACAGACATGCCTGATGGGTGGGCAGGACGTGTGTGGGCAGAGAGGAAGCCCAAGGGATGACAAATAGTTGTCTTGTACTTACTAAAGGAGGTGGGAGGGTTATGTGCACAGTAGACACTCTTGATTCCCAATCCCAAATTCACGTTGCCCCAGAAAACAGCTCACCCCGCCTTTTCCATGTGCACTGCCCAGGAAGRGGTCTTACTGTCTTTATTTTCTTGTTTAAATGTTTCTGTGATAGGATCTTGTGTGTCTCAGGCTAGCCTTAAACTCACTACTTAGCTGAAGATAATTTTAGACTTCTGTTACTCCTGCTGAAATTATAGGCACAAACCACACCATGCCTTGGTTTTGCAGTGCTACAGACCCAGCATGCTGCCGACTGAGCTGTAGCCTCAGCCGATTGTTAGCCTCTTCAAACAATGTCTGTTTGAGTCTGGTCCCAGCAGCCTGTTGACCATGCATGTGATGTGGCTGAGGATGGCAGTGGTCATGGTAACAGTGATGGGGATGGGGTACTCTCACGGCCTGAAGTTCTGTCAATAAACGTGTTATGATTATTATACTGCTCCCCCTTTTCCCCCTGGGGTCTCCCATTTTTGTCACTGCCTCCCTTTCAACTCAGCCCAGGCCTGGGTCCCCACGGTCCTGTTTTTCCCTGAGTCCTGTTCAGTTGCAAAGCGCTCAGGGGGATTTTGAGGCCTGGTGGGTGGGCACTGGAGAAMMGTGTGCTGCCTCCCTGGGAATGGAAACTCTCTGGCTCCTGTGGGTCTGCACAGGCTCAGGCCCGGCTGCKGCTGGACTTATCCTGAGTCCAGAGGACACCCACACAACCCCAACCACTGGGAACACGGCTTGGCAGAGAGGAGAAGGGCTGAGCTGGCCTTTTGTGTAATACAAATGCCCAGCGCAGTTGCCTGGGTTCTTGTCAGGCTGAAGAAAGAAAAAGACCTGTTTGCTGGCAATTCTCTCCAGCAATATGCACTGAACCTCAGACCCCAGGAAGCTTGGGCCCTGCTCAAGGCAGTAAGTGTGTGTGGGGGGGAGTCTTCTACCCCCAAACTGGCCACTGATGAGAGGAAAAGCCTGGCAGGAAAGACAGTGAGAAAAATCGAAGGAGCTGCTTGCTCTGTGTGAGAAATCAAAGGTCTGCTGCTAGCAAATGCTCTTGGGAAGATAGCCAGAAACTTTGTGCCTAGGTCATGCCATCCAGTAGGGAGGAGGATGATGGGCGGGATGGAGAAGAAGCTGTACCTCATCCTTTGCATGAATGCTGGCTCCTGTCACGGTCCCAGCCCTGTACCTGGGTTGATGTGACTTACTCCTAAAGTACTGTTACCACCCCGTCCCTTGTCATCACCCACAATGCCCTCCTCCTTCCCCCTCTGCTTGTCTAGGGCCCACRCATCCTTGTARACGTGACTTGAATCCCACAGCTTCCTTGTCGGTTTCTCCCACGCACCTTCCGAGCCCTTGTCACCTTGGYGTCCTTCCCACACACATTGCCAGCACTTAGTTTTCCGCTAATGTTGCAYGAAGAGTCAGCCCRACCTGCCAGCCTATTGTCAGCATCTGAGGAGCACAGCCTGGCTGCACATTAGGCGAGCTAAGGTCGACAGGTCAGGGATGGATCTCTGCAAAGACGACCCCTGAGCATTGGCCACTACGCCTACTGTCCAGGGCCTGCCGGGTGAATGGGATCCTTGGAAGGGAAGCCTTTGATCCTGATACTTGGAGGTGAGACCACGCAGGATGGGGAACTGGGTTGGTGTGAGCTCTCCTCATGGAATCTGGTCCTAACGTGTGATTGGTAGCNCCAGCACTTGGGAGGCAGAGGCAGGTGGATTTCTGAGTTCGAGGCCAGCCTGGTCTACAGAGTGAGTTCCAGGACAGCCAGGACTTCACAGAGAAACCCTGTCTCGAAAAACAAAACAAAACAAAACAAAACAAAACAAAACAAAACAAAACACTGGCTGCTCTTCCAAAGGCCTGAGTTCAATTCCCAGCACACACATGGTGGCTCACAACCATCTGTAATGGGATCTGATGCCCTCTTCTGCTGTGTCCGAAGAAAGTTACAGTGTACTCATATAAATGAAATAAATAAAAATATCTTTAAAAAAAGAATATTTGAAATAAAAAAAATTATAGAATGTTAAAGGCCTTGAGTTGGGGGAAGAAGTTATTGCAATGTATTAAAGATTTTAGGGGTAATATATTTACAGTGAATAACCATACACATCAAAAGAGTATCTTGTGAGGACTGGGGTGGGGGTAYATACTTATAAAGCCAGCACTCACGAGCTGAGGCTGGACCACTGTGGTAACCAGCCAGCCTGTGCTACATAGCAAGTCTTCATCTCAAAACAAACCAACAATACCACTCTAGTAGTAAACAAATAAACCCCGGCAGTGGCCTGGTCCTCAATACCTGCTTTAATTAGACAGGGATTAAATAGAGATTGCTCTAAAGGAAGAACACACATAACTGTGAGCCCTGAAAATGAATGTTTTTATACTTAGAACAGACTCGGGCTCACCCGTCGTCAGAGGCTCAGCCCACCCCACCCGTGACACCCACTTACAGTCCTGCACTCATCACACATGATCGTACTCGTCAGCTCGCCACCAAAGATGCGGTCCACAAAACTTGGGATTGCCTTTTTCTTTTCATAATCTATAACAACAAAAAAATTACAATTACTTCTTAAAGTTAATTGGGAAATGTTTAAATAACTTATCTAAATTTTCATTTTTAATTTCTTGTCCCTAAACATTTTCCCTCTATTCATAATTATCAGTGCAACATTTGTAAGCTGTGAGAGCTAACAGCATATATTCTACCACTGAGAGCACACCTGACACAATTACCTGTTTATAAATAGTATGTGTGTGCGTGTGCATGTGCGTGTCTTCATGTCTATTAATAAGAAACAAACTTCCAGTCAGTGAACTTTTACTATCAAGTCAGGAACAAGGTCAGACCCTGTTAGTCAGTGCGACCACGCCTTGTTCCAGCGCTAACATCGGGATACAGCCAGTACTGATAGGAGATGCCATCTAAAGAAAGAATAGACATAACTTGCTCTACGAGCTCTAAAGATGAACTTTTTTATACTTTGAAACAGAACAATACAAAACCCCTGGGAACTATCAGGCAAAATGCTCCCTTTGATTTTCTATAGTCCTATTAATACGTTTGACATGTTTAAAGTCAGAGAGTATTTTAATATGTAACCACTTAATTTTCAAAATATATGAAATGTGTAGACATTACTCAAGTGGTATTTGCCCACATGCAGAACAATACCCCCACCGCAGGGCCAGGGGGCGCTGTGGTTACTGGGCAAACTCTGTAGCAAGCTGAGGAGGCACAGTTCGGAGGTAACTAACTGGAACCTCGACTTTAATATGTGACCCTAGGTCACTGTGGCCACTTACATTTTATAAAAATAAAAATCAAATGTAGTTCTTGTGTTTCATCCGTCATGTGCCACAGGCTCAGCAGTTAACATGTAGGTAGTTGTGTCTTTACAGGAAGGCATGCAGGAGAACCCCATCATCACATTAAAGTCTATGGACAAAGCCAAGTGCAGTGGCTTGCGCCTAGAAGTCCAGCACTCACGACGTCAAGGCAGAAAGATCTGTGAGTTCTGGACCAGCCTGAGCTAGAGTGTCCTAAATCCTTACGTGGCACACAAGCGCTAAGACAGCTTTATGATTAATAACCAGTTATGGATAAGTCAAACTAGTGTCATTCACTTACTGCTTGTTAATTAGAATTAGTTTCAGAAAAATAAAATTGTGATGCTATCTTAATTCTATCTTTATAGATCTTAACATTAATACATGAAAAGAATATATTACAAATTAAGCTTTTCTAAAATATTTACCTCTGGAGGACTAATTAATTTTTGAAACTCAATGATGACATGGGTAAATTGTATTTAAAATATTTCTGGGTTTGAACTATATGTGCCGGTAATCTTGTCCTAAGGTACAGAAGAATTCAACTATAGCGTTTTAATTCAAAAAATCAGACATTACCTTTAACTTTATTTTTTACTTCTTCATCCAATTTTTCAGTAGAATTACCAAATGCTTTAAGAATTCCTTTACTCACTCTCTAAAATAATAAAATGAATATATATATACTATTAAATTTTAAAGTTATTTTCCTTAGAAAATATGTAATAAATTAAAGAAAGGAGTAAGATATAGCTCCACAAATCTACTGAGATAATCACATTTTCAAGATTCATTCAAGGAGCTGAAAAAACCCTACGCCTATAAAGACTAAAAAGCAAATCTCTTGACACAGGGATGGTCTTAGCATCTCAAGACCTTAGGCCTACTCAACACCACTTTTTAAAACACACCATCACTTCAGGAAAACACTGAGATACTTAGCGCTATGATGGAGCTAGGAGAACCAGCTCCAACACTTACTATACTGCTGTGTCACTACGGAATGACCTGAACTACGTATGGGACATCTCTACACCAGCCTACAGAGTAGTAGAACACTCTACTCATAGGATGGCTGCAAGAACTACAAAAGGTAGTTCATATGAAACACAGAACTGCTTGGTTTAAATGCAGAATTAAATGAGTTATTATTACTATTACTGGTGCAATTAAACTCATACCTCCAAAATGCATTATATATCCTGGTAATTAACGAAAGTGTTTAGTTGAAAAAAGCATGTCCTGACTCTTACTAAAGTGAACATACTTCCCAGAGTCAGCACTTGTATTATCCATACTCAGAAAGAGTATGCTGCAACAAGGACTGTCTGGGAGAAATGTTTTCCAGTGTTCTGCATCTCCTCATATAGTCTGGTGTAACAGAGTCCTTAAAGATGATATTGCTACAGTAAACAAAAGAATCTCCATTTAAGAGAATCATTCTAACGCTTGTCACTTATCCCAATGAAGAAGCATACTGGCTGGAAACCCTGGTATAGGTAAGTGTTTAAAAGCACAGTGGCCTCTGGGACTGAAATGGCAAGTGAGCCCATGAGATTACAAACAAGGTTCTCAGAGTATGCTAACTTGGTGTTCTTCTGCTCTCATCCCATCCAGTAGGTAGCGAAGCAGCTCCTGGCTGTCTTGTTGCTGGTACCCTTTAAAACGTGTTGCTCTAAAAAACACAGAAAAGCAGGATGAGTCTACTACACTACAAAGCTACTTTTAAAGTCTTAAAGTAACAGTGTCATAGAGTTTTCTCAAATCTGTGTCTGCTGTAAGAACAGCCTAGGCAGATTTAATTATCACATGACGCATGCTGCTTTTAAATGAGCATGAAATGTTGATACAGCTGGCTCTGATGCTATCAGTCATAAACCTTTCTCAGCATCTATCTCCCTGTCGCACTGAAAGCACAAACAGTGGATACTCACTTTTTACAGACCTGAGAGAAGAGCTCCTTAGGTGTCACAACTCGCTTTGTGTCCTCTTGCATTTCACTGAGAAAATGGCTCATGGCTAAAGTAAGAGGACCTGGAGGCTCGAGGTGTACTTCTAAAGGTTCCTGAAAATAGGAATAAAATTAACCCTAGTCACACACTGGCATCGTTTACTTAAGTGATATGTAACAGGCCAATGGCACCGATGGAGCTGAGCCGTGTAAACCTCCAACATGAACTTCAAGAGATGCAGAGACTCTGTTCAAACCTTCCGCTCTGGGCCAGCTAAGAGCTCAGAGGTTAAAGTACTTGCTGATACCTCAGTTCAATCCCCAGAACTCTGTAAAAGTAGAAGGCAAGAATCCACTCCATAAAGTTTTCTTCTGACCTCCATATTCACACCATGCCACAGGCACACACACACATACCTTACACACAAATTTTAATAAAAATTTTAAAAGGAAAATTGAAGTTTATTTTAGTTTTAAATTGCTAGAACCGTATTACCTAAGAATTGAGAAAGCAAGAGTATATATATATATATATATATAATAACAATGGTAAGGTAAAATTTACTTGGCTACACAGCCTTAAGTCACATTAAAGATGCTTAAAAACAACAGTGCAAGAAGCAGGCGGATCTCTGAGTTTGAAGCCAGCCTGGTCTACAGAGTGAGTTCCAGGACAGCCAGGGCTTCACAGAGAAACCCTGTCTCAAAAAAACAAAAAAAAMCAAAAAACAGTACAGGCCTGGGCCTTCACAGTTACCACCATTCCCAATGCAGAAGACAAGCACATGAGAAAACAGAAAACAAAACATGGCATACATTTAGTAAGCATAAGTTCTTGTTCTTGTAACAGCTATTAGCCCTAACGTATTTCTAAATTATTTAACTTAGACTGAAATAAAACCAAACAAGATGGTAGAGACAAGTTTCAATTCCTCAAAACAATTTATCTGGACTATGTATATTTATAAAGAAGACACTTAAAAAAAGCAATGTTTCACATGAGTTTACTCTGTGTATCGAAGTATATGTACACACGCTGCACTGTGACAAGTGTGGAAGTCGGGGAAAATCTGGGAAGTCAGTTCTCATCTTCCACCATGAGACTCACATGGACTCAACTTAGATCACCAGCCTTGGCAGCACGGGACTTTAACTACAGAGAAATCTTTCTGGGTCAATTATTTTAAAAAGTTGGCTCAGTATGGTGACGGACACCTCTAATTTCAGAACCTGGAAAGCCAAGACAGAAGGCCTGCCAAGCAAGATACGAGGCCAAACTTAGGTACAAAGGACCTGTTAGGTCAGTCAGGGCTCTAGCAAGCACCTATCTTGCACAGAATAAATAAGGAGATGGGTGTACTGGTGCGTGCCTTTAATCCCAGCACTCCTAAGGCAGAGCAGTGGGTCTCTAAATTCAAGGCCAGCTTGGTCTACACAGCAAATTACAGGACAAAGGTATATCATGAGACCCTCTCTCAAAAACAAAAAATGTTAAGTTGTATCAAATACATACTGTTAGTGCCAGATCAGGCGGCTCTATTTTTACAATCGTTCCAGACATCTTCACTTCTTTTAGTAGTTCTCTCAGCACTGGCGTTTGTGACAAGTTCTACAAAGCAAGATGGAAACAAAGGGGCAATGATATCATCGCGCCGTTCAAACATTAAGTCTACCAAAACAGAAAACTCCAAAAACACTGCAGTTTCCATCTCTGCCGAGGAGAGAAAACCCTCCGCATGCTCTTCTCTGCATGCTCCACGGCCATGGACTCATGACTGAGCCCGCATCACTTCACGTCATGGCAGAGCTGCACGCTCCCGCTCTGACTGGGGAGGAATAGTGCCTGCCCCCACACCCCAGCCACAGCTCTCACCACCCCTCGCTCCCACTCCTCTACACATTTCTCTATCAGGCTAGCCTGGGTTTCCCTGAAAGCAGGGGCCTCAGCTGTTTGAAACTTACTAGCAGTGCTTGCCAGTGTTTTACTGCATGCCTAAACACTTGTTACACTGAATACACAACAGTCACACTGGGAGGATACAACTCAACACTAAGTCTCAGAGCTTGAGGGGAGAAGATAACTTTGTCACCTGCATAACTGCGTTGAAGAAACAAGTATTCCCCAAATTACTGAGTCCTTTCACCGTTATCTGGGAAGCAGAGTCGATGGGAATATTTTCTTTAGCCATATTTTCCGATTTCTCTCTCTCTTGTTCATTTTTACTCTCTTTTTCCAACTTTTTATTTTCAAGCTCAACGTGTCCGTTATTTTTCTCTGCTTTAAAAAGGAGAAAAAGAGGATTTGGCAAAGTACAGAATATGTCCATGCCAAACGTTAAAGTTACACTTAGAAAATTGTAAGGCCAGGCAGCGGTGGTGCAYGCCTTTAATCCTAGCACTTGGAAGGCAGAGTTCAAGGCCAGCCTGGTCTACAGAGTGAGTTCCAAGACAGCCAGGGCTACACAGAGAAAAAGAAAATTGTAATAAAATTTTCATTTTAACTAGTATCAATTATTGACATCAATCTGATTGACAATAAGTAGTGGTAAGCTCACAAAAGTGATAAACATTCAGAGTTGATTATATATGCAAGTTTAACAAGTATAAAAGTAGCATATGCTGATATAAAATCTTCCATTTACTACATAAATATTCCTATACATGAATGACTCTTACCATGTAGATTAGAGCACAGAAAATGTGAGCATAATATACTTAAATGAACTCTACTAAACAAAAATCATTCTGACAAACTGTGGCTTGAAAAAGGTACTTCTCAACAGGAGTAGCTAAATAAGCTTAAAGCAAACACTATACACAATGCCAACTCATTTAATTCCTGGAAGTATCTAGGAACCTGGCCACTATAAAATGTCACAAATGCCAAGTGCCAGGTGGTAGTGGCACACACCTTTAATCCCAGCACTCAGAAGGCAAAGACAAGCAGGTTTCTGTGAGTTTGAGGTCAGAGCTAGTTCCAGGACAGCCAGGACTACAGAGAAACTCAGTCTTGAAAAACCGTAGGTAGGTAGACAGACAGACAGATACCTGCCTAGCATAAATTATGCATAGGGTTTGATTCCTAGCACCTCATAAACTGAAGAGTAATAGTGTATGTCTGTAAGCCCATTCCTTGAGAGGTAAAGACAGGAGGATCAAAAGTTCAGTGCCTTCCTTGACTACATGTCAGGTCAGTGATGGCTACAGAAAAGTCCATCTGCAGCCTGCCATGGCGGGCACGCCGTTAGTCCCAGCATTTGGGAGGCACAGGCACACGGTTATAGGACTTTGAGGTTTATGTGTAGCCAATGCTACAAAAGACCAGAGTCTCCAAAACAAAATATCTTTGTCTAAAAACCAATGAGACAGACAGAGATGATTTTATTTCACAGAAAGAATGAATTTTCTCTATTACGAACATATCACACTACAGTAAAATCTATAGGCATTCCTCAAAACCTGCTGCCCACACAGGCCGAGAAATCAAGTAAGCAACCTTCACTGGCCTTTCAGTCCTCCAATTCCAATCCCCTAGTCTGATCCCCAGCTTTGCAGACCATCTGCTGTGGCCTCTTTCCTGTCTGCCTCCATTCCCAGGAGCCTTCCTCCCTCACCTCATCCCTTTGTTTTAGCCTAACAATAGCAAGCGGCACTTCCTGGAAATCCACTGGACAAGACAGTCAGGGAATCAGGGAGGTGCTCTTCACTCTCCAAGCTGTCTTTCAGTTTCAAATCCCAATTCCATCTTGTCCCCAGCTTTGTAGAAAAAGATCTGCTGTGGTCTCTCCTCCCTCTCTTCCCCCATTCCCAGGGGACCGTGCAGCCCGTCACAGCTCACCCAGCTTTCCTCCCTCTTGTGGACCCACTCGGCATCATCCCCATTTCTTTGTGTGGACTCCCAATATCTAGAAACACTTTCCACTTAGGATCCAAAGTGGCCACTCAGACGGTCTCAGGGTACTCCCTACGAGGCTGCCCTCACCTACCCTGATCTCCTGAGATTCCAGAGCACAGGGCTTGGATAGGTTTGCACCAGATGGGGGTCCCAGTTCTCATAGTGGAAGTAGACACATGACCCAATCCTTAACCCAGAAGCTATCTACAATTGATAACCATTTGAAAATCACTGGGAAAACAAAAAGGCGGGCCTCATGCCCAGCAGTAGATGAGCAACACAAAACAGCATTTTTCAAGTTGTCTTGTAAGGCTTTATGAGAGTTTTTCCTCTGGCACTTTTAGGTTGGTCCTTTGAGTATTCCCTATGATTTCTAGTTTCTGTGGATGCGGGCATGTGCATTTCTGCCATCTATATGTGTTTCTTGTGCTTGTCCTTTAGCTAAACTTTTTGTTTGTTTGATTTGTCCTATTCCAGTTTGTTTTTGTTTTATCTTAGTCTTCCTCTTTATATTCTAGTTTGTTTTCTAAGGATAGAGAAAGGGTGCAGATTTGTATGGGAGGAGCTATGAAGAGAATCTGAGAGGGCTTGAGGGTTGGGAGTAGAGAAACTATAATCAAAATATATTGTATTTAAAAAAAACTATTTGCAATAAAANATCCATCCACCAGACACTATCGGTCAAAAGTGACCTCCTTTCATATCTAGTATAAAAACAGGAACATATTTCTGCTTTCCCTTGAAACTGTTCCCATGTGCTTCTTGAGTAAGGCTTGTGTTTTAARACYTACCTTTTCATCATRGAAGTTTAACATGTCCTGGCAAAATGGTGACTATCGTAGTTTGAATAAAAATGCCCTCATAGGCCCACAGGGAGCATCAGTATTAGGAGGTGCCGCCTTGTTGGAGTGGGTGTGGTTTGATGTAGGAAGCTTGTCTCAATCTCTTCCTGCTGCCTTTGATCCAGATGTTGAACTCTCAGCTCCTTCCCCAGCACCATGTCTGACTGCAGGCCACCATGCTTCTTACCAAGATGATAATGGACTGAACCTCTGAAGTATAAGCCAGCCTCAGTTAAATGTTTTCCTTTATAAGAGATGCTGTGGTCATGGTATGTCTTCGCAACAATAAAACCCTAAGACAGAAGTTGGTACCAGGAATGGTGATTTGCTGTGATAGGCTAGAACATACTTTTGTTTGCAGAAATGGGGACTTCGGAATTTTGGATTAGAAAAGCAGTTGAACAAATGCTTTAGGCCAGGCTTATTGGGCCATCCTAGTAGAAATATGGAAGACAGTGATGCTGAGGGTGATTTGAACTGTGGGGGTCTGGTTCAAGAGGTTTCAGAGAAGAAAAATGTTAGTATGTGGCCTAAAGATTGTTCTTATATTTTGGTGAAGAATGTGGCTGCTTTTTTGCCCTTGTCCCCCCCACCCCCCAAAATCTGCCTGAAGTTAAATTGAAGAGTTTGGATTAATTGCATTGTCAGAGAAATCTCACAGCAGCCTAATACCAACTTTGTTGTGTTGTTATTAGTGGTCATGCTTGTGCAGATTTATAATGAAAAGGAGCAAGCTGAAGGAGGAAAAATACAAAATCTACAATTTTGAGGAGAAAAGGGGTCCCAGGAAGTGGACCAGAGCTAAGTCCTGTGTTCAAGGAAATAAACAGATTAAAGACAAAAACAAAACAAAACAAAAAAAAACCAAAAACAAACAAACAAAAAAAAAAAACGATGTTACACAGTTACATCAATGTTACAATGTTACAATGATGAATGAAGGAAGTGGTGACCTCAGGGCAAGACCCTACTAGCTAAGCTTCCAACTTCAGAAAAGAAATTAAACGAAAATGAAAAGAAACTAAAGAAAAACTTAGGACCAAGCATGGAGATCCACACCTTCAATCCCAGCACTCTGCAGTCAGAGGCAGGTGGATCTCTGAGTTTGAGGCCAGCCAGGTATACAGGGCGAGTTCCAGGACAGCTAAACTCGGGCAATGAAGGAAAGAAACCCTTCGAAGCAGAAAGATGGTGAAGATGTAGTTGCATGAAGGGACCATGTTCCAGCTCCAGCAAACAGCAGAATTTGGTAGCTTCGACCCTGTGATTCTGGCTTTAGGATCAAAGATAGAAGAAAGGGGTTATGGAATCTTTCTCTGTGAATGGAAGAGGCTACTGAGGCCAGGTATGTGTCAAGAGTGTCCCTGCGTGGAGGTCCAGAGAGGCCATTGTGCAGAAGTTCTGAAGGTGAAGCCTGGATTACTTTGGAGATCCCAAAATGCTGGAGATACCAGAGCCACGGGAGACCTGCTGAGGCGCTGCTAACAGGGAGTGGAACCAGCCCAGGAAAAGGAAGTTTGTTGTGGTCAACAAAGCTGAAAGGAGTTGGAGATCCGAGGAGAGCATTTTGAGATCGGACATGGAGATGCAGAGGTTGGAGTTTGCCCGGCTGGCTTTCAGCCTTGCTTTGGTCCAGGGTTTCCTCTCTGGGCTCTCTTTCCTCCCCTTTGGAACAGTAATGGATATCCCATGCCGTTGTGTGCTGGAAGTTCGTGGTCTGCTTTTTCATTTTGATTTTACAAGGGATTACAGTTAAGAGACTACATGAGTCTCAGAAGAGACCTTCGACTTCGGACTTTTAAACAAGTTTGAGACTGTTATAGGCTATGGGGACTTTTGAAGTCGGACGAAATGCATTTTGCATCGCGATATGGCTACAAGCCTGTGGGGGCCAGAGAATGGAATGTGTTGGTGTGAATAGAAATGGTCCCCATAGGTCCGTAAGGAGTGGCACTATTAGGAGGTGTGGTTTTGTTGGAGTAGGTGTGTCCTTGTCTCAGTCTCTGTCTGCTGCCTGCCAATCTCAGGGTAGAGCTCTCAGCATCTTCTTCAGCACCCCGTCTGCCTGCCTGCCACCATGCTTCTGCCATGATGATCATGGACTGAGCCTCTGAAACTGTAAGCCAGCCCCAATGAATTGTTTTCCTTTATAAAAATGGCCATGGATGTGGTGTCTCTTCACAGCAATATAATCATAACTAAGAGAGTGAGTAACATAGGTAAGGGCCTCATGCCATCTGTGCAGAGCCGATACTTGCTGAGTCAGGAGATACCGCCAAAGAGCGACAGGACTCTTGCCTCTCTTGGGCTATGAAAAGCTGGTATGCCTTGCTTGTGTCTCCATAAACTGCGTCCTGATCTCCCTGTGGACCCTTCACAGTGTGCATTCTCATGGGCATCTTTAGYTGCGGAATTCTAGTATTTCTGATTCAGATTTTTTTTTTTTTATAGAATATGTAGTTCAGTGTTTACACAAATGTCAGTCTTTCCCATACCATGCTCATGGCTTTTTCCATCTACATATGCCAACTGTTCTATTATTTACCCATAGTTCTATTTCAATCTACCCTCCTCAGAATGCTGCACATTTGCATATCGTACTACACAGACATAAAATTGGTCTCACTTTTTATACACTTAAGATCATCATGATTAACTGTAAACATTATCATTTAATTGTTTGCCTATTGGCCCACGTAAAAATCACTGCCAGTATTTTATCATGGACCAGACAGTCCTTACTTTGGAGGCTTGGGGATGTACTCTGACCTTATGGCTAAGCAGAAAAGAAACTCAAGGTGAAACTGACCTAGACTGACTGTTTTGCTTATATAGGGGGAAGTTAAGACAGAATCCTGACCTCAAGATCTTCCCATCTCCACTTCTCAAAAGCTGGAATGATGGATGACCAGCTTTGGATTAGACCCCTGTGGTGGTTAAAATGAGACTGATCCCCGTAAGCTCAGATGTTTGAATCCATGGTCCCTAGTTGCTAGTACTGTTTGGGTAGANCACACACACACACACACACACACACACACACACACACACACTCATAAAAGGTCTATAGTAAGTAAGCTCCAGATCAAAGGTATGAAAAGAATGCCTTTGCCCTTTATTGACCTTAGTCCAGACCCTTTATCACATAGGAACTAGATCATTTCTCACACCTATTTGTTTTGGGTTTTTTTGTCGTGGTTTTTGGGTTTTTTGTTTGTTTGTTTTTCAAGACAAGGTTTCTCTGTGTAGCCCAGGCTGTCCTGGAACTCAACTCTGAGGACCAGGCTGGCCTCGAACTCAGAAATTCACCTGCCCCCACCTCCCAAGCGCTGGGACTAAAGGCATGCACCACCACTCCCCGGCACATCTATTTAATTATAATACCAAAAATAGTTTCTCAGTTTAAAACAGCTAATATTACCAGCTATGTGCAATCCTGGAGGTAATGTTATTAACCAGCTGTGGGTCAAGCCCCTGTAATCCCAGTAAACAGAAGGTTGAGGCAACTGACTCACAAACTCAAGGCCAGCCTAATCTACCCGATCTGATCTCAAAAAAGTACATGGATGATGGATGGATGGATGGATGGATGGATGGATGGATGGATGGATGGACGTGGTACCGCGTGCCTTTAACCCCAGCACCTGAGAGGCAGAGACAGGAGGATTCTCTGTGAGCTCAAGGCCAGCTTGGTCTACATAGCAAGTTCCGGCATAGCCAGGGCTACATATAAAGACCTGTCTCAAAAAAAGGGGGTGGGAGAGTAAGAGAATGAATATATAAAAGCAGCTACACAAATCCAAAGTTGTTACATCTAGTAAGAAGTATATTGGTTTGGTTTTTTTTTTTTACCTGGTTTTGAAGTTATTATGCCAGCTTGTTTTCTCACATAATCAACCACTTGGCCCAATCTGTTTGAACTACAGTATTTGACTTCCTCATCACACTTGTAACACCTATAACCAGAGAAGAAAATTGACAAACTGACAACTTCAAGAGGGAGGGACAAATGATAACTATCAAATTATTCTATTGAAAAACAACATAAGTAGAGCTGGCAATGGCTCAGTGGATAAAAGTGCTCACTTCAAAATCCTGCAAGCTGACTCCAACCCCAGAACCCAATGGAGAGAGCGGACTGATTCTCCACACATGCACTATGGCCAGCCTGCACAACAGGGCTCACACATGCGCACATAATCTAAAATTGTAGAGAGACACTGAAAATAAAAACCAGTTTTCATGAGGGCTGGAGAAACAGCTCAGTAGTTATAAGCATGTCCTGTTTTCCAGAAGACCCAAGTGTGGTCCCTAGGACCCATGTTGGCCAGCACACAACTCCCCGTAACTCTAGCTCAGGAATCCTATGCAGGTACCTGCACTCATAAGCCACATCTACACACAGACATATACATATACAGAGCGAAAAATAAAAATAAGTCTTAAAATGGGTTTTAATACAACTAAGCACATTTAAAGCCTGGTTTATTAATAAAATTCACCACGATTACAGGTATACATAAGTAGGATGGAAATTCCAAACACAGGATACATCATTAAAATAAAAAACTGCTTTTTGTCATTCTTACCCCATCTATGGCTCTAAGAATGGAACACAGAGTCTCATGCATGCTAGGCAAGTGCTCTGTATGGAGTCACACCTTAGTCCAGTAAGTCTTTTCTGGCCTGGAGGGGATGGCTCAGTGTATAAGAGCACTTGCTAGAAAACATGGGAATCTGGGCTTGACACCCTACATGCCGGCACTTGCCTGTACCTCCAGGATTAGCCAGTGGAGGCCCCTGGCTAGTCCCCTTCCGTGGGAGACAGCCTCACGCTGTAAGGTGGTGAGAAACAGAAGGCACCTTTTGGCCTCCAACACACAACATGCACAGGAATGCGTATGGACTAACAGTCTTGTGCAAACATCATTTAAATTACAGGCCAATGCCAACAAAATTAATACAGTTTACAAGTGACAGATGATACTCAGAGGAATATTGCTGTAAAGACAGTTTTTAATGAAATAAAAATTAGTTAATAATATTACAATTTAGAAATCACAACACCATAAATGGCCTGACAATGGTTTTGTAGAAATTCCTTATCCTTGTASTATATTCTCATGTATCTGAAATGTGTACTTCCTGCCCCCATCTTTAAACTAARAACAATTCCAGTAGAACAGACACAAGGAGGTGCCGATCCCACACCTTCTGTGCACTCGTTTTCCTGCTGTGCATGCTACGTGACAAACATGCACAAGCTCACTTTTCCTGCTTTAAACACTTTTGCAGATTCATTCTCTAGCATTTAAACCATCTCTAGTCAANCAAGATCTTCCCATCTCCACTTCTCAAAAGCTGGAATGATGGATGACCAGCTTTGGATTAGACCCCTGTGGTGGTTAAAATGAGACTGATCCCCGTAAGCTCAGATGTTTGAATCCATGGTCCCTAGTTGCTAGTACTGTTTGGGTAGAATTAGGACAGTGGTTCTCCACCCCTGGCAATGGGAAAAAGAGGTACCTTATTAGTGGTGGTGTTCTTAAATCAGTCAGGGGCAGAGCGGATGAGTCCTTTGTTCGCCCTAGTTTGATGCCTGGCTTGGTGGCCAAAGCTGTCTCATGCCTAGGGCACATTAAACAAAATTACAAAAAAAAAAAAAAAAAAAAAAAAAAAAAAAAAAAAAAAAAAAGACAGTGATTCTCAACCTGTGGGTCGTGCCCACTTTGGGGGTGTTGAGCCTTTTCATAGGGGTCACCTAAGACCATCTGAAAACTCAGATATTTACATGATGGTTCATAGCAGTAGCAAACCTGGAGTTTATAAAGTAACAATGCAGAAAATTTTATGGTTGGGGGGGTTCACCACAATGTGAGGAACTGTATTAAAGGGTCACAGCCTTAGGAAGGTTGAAAAACACTGATTTAGGAGGCATGGCCTTCCCAAAGGAAGTATGTCACTGGGATTTCAAAAGTCACCCGCCATTCCTGGTTTATATTCTCGTGGTTTAGAAATGAGCTCAGYCTGCTGTTCCAGCTGTCATGCCTGCAGCATCCCTGGCCTGACGGAACCTCTTCCCCCGGAACTGTAAGCCCAAATAAACCTTCATCGAGTTATATCTGCAATTATCCTATTTCTAAAGATCCTCATACTGGGGTATGGGGGAACTGGAACTTAAATATATTGTTTGTATATGTATGTTCTGTGCACTACTACACATGTGATACAGGCACCTTTGTGTGTGTGTGTGTGTGTGTGTGTGTGTGTGATAACAGTTTCCTCTGAAACATTTCATCTTGCAGGGAAACTCCTTAGGCAGGAAAGCAAACAACTCAAAACAACTTCAGGAAGTCCCTGAAGCTGACTAGATTCACTAGGCTATTGCCTGCTGGAGTAAATAGTAAAATCCGAGTGGGAGTCCCTCTCAGAGGAGTGAAAGCTGTCAGACAGGCTGAGCTGCAAAGAAGACTCTGAGGCCAGAACAGCTGCCTGGGAGAATCTGAAACCAGCCAGGCTGCCTGCAAGAAGTTTAGACCAGAGTTGCTTGGAAGGACACTCTCCAACCTGTCAGCTGTCTGCAGGCTGTGTAGCATGCTCTAGATAGTTCAGCTTTTGTGAGCTGTCACCCATGCTGAGGTGCGCCTTGGAGATGCAGCTGTTCGAGTCATTTCTGTTCCTGTAAGTAACCCCTWACCCATACTCCTATAAGTACAATAAAATATGGTAGAAGTTTAAAAAATATTTATTTATGTATTAATGTTTCAGATTAGATCGAATACCAACCACACAGTAGACTCTATGCTAGATAGATAGGCAAAGAGACTAGTTAGGGTACACATACTGAATACTGGCTGGGTCAAGAGCCTGGCCTGGCACTGTGACTGAATGGTGCCTCACGCAGTGCTTGAGGCAAGGAGGGAGCACAAGGCCTCCAGCTGTGGAGAAGGCGGAAGTCNCACACACTCATACACACGAAATAAGTATACATGTAAAAAAAAAAAAAAAAAGACTCTAGAGTCTGGATTTTTTTTAACTTAAATATCTATAGGCAACTGAGAATATTCATGGAAAAGGGCATTTTAGCACTAAAATTACTCTTCCTTTTCAACTACTTGTCCTTTCCAGTCCTCATTAAAACACATCAGCACAGTGGTAGGACATGTGCCTTGTGCCTGGTCTGTCCCCACCGCACGCACCCACACACTCCAATCAAACCACATCAAGCAGATCTCCTCTGACCCTGTAAAAGCCTCTGAAAAGGCTCTCTTCAGTGTCTTCCATCACATGCATATTTTTCAGCTTACTGTTCCTAAAAATGATGGTCTTTTTAAGTACTCACTCAAAAATGAGTGGTTCTTTTAAACTCCTGAACAACAACCCCCCGACTGAAGCAACCCTCCCTTCCAGTTAGCTCCACGTTCTCTTATTTGGATAAAATGTACGCAGTGGTTCTCTTATTTGGATAAAATGTACGCAGTGCTTCCGCAGCTGTAGAAGCTCGTTCATGTTATTCCATTAGTCTAAGAATTCTTTACCATCACTGCCACCTGAACAAACCCCATCCATGGACCTTGCTCAAAGGCAACCTCCCCAAGCAGCTACGTTTACCCCTTATGAAAAAAACTATATCCTCTCCATAAAAAATTTCCAGAATTTTGGGATGGCAAGAAGGGTACCAGTGGGACTGTGGAAACAACTAGACAAGCAAAACAGCATATCCACTGATACTGAAAGTATTTGTGCTTTAGGTGTAAAACAAATGAAAGAACAGCACACCACAGACACCCCATGGACACCCCCCCACACACACACCCCACACTGACACCCCACACACCCCACAGACACTCCATAATACTCCTTGAAGGAAGACTGAAGATGTAAGTGATGAATTATATCAATGTCAAAAGTCTAGCCACTTTATTGCGTCAATTTTTAAAAATATTACCACTGGGAGAGAATGAACAAAATGTGTAAGACTATGTGTATAAATGTTTAGGATACTTGAATGTGTAATTATTTTCATATAATTTCAACTTTTAAATAATGGGGGATGGGCTTAAGGGATGGCTGAGCCAAAAGGAGCACAGACTGCTCTTCTAGCTCAGTCCCAGAACACACATCAGGTGGTCACAACTGCCTGCCCTACCAGTTCCAAGGGATGTGACAACCTCTTCTGGCCTCCATAAACACCTGCATTCAGGTGCACACACAATACACATAATTAAAGATAAATATATGCCGGGCAGTGGTGGCGCACGCCTTTAATCCCAGCACTTGGGAGGCAGAGGCAGGCGATTTCTGAGTTCAAGGCCAGCCTGGTCTACAGAGTGAGTTCCAGGATGGCCAGGGCTACACAGAGAGACCCTGTCTCGAAAAACC
>BDUI01010910.1:32773-43844 GCA_002335545.1 Apodemus speciosus
AGGGCAACCCCTGCAGGATGGTTGCAGGTCTTGGGGCTCTGTCTAACCACGAGATTCCCTACAAGAGTAGAGCTTCCTTGGTTGGATTGCTTGAGCCTAGATGGTGGTGCACTCAGTCCACAGGGCTCTGTCTGGTTAGCTGTCTGAGGTGCCCCGAGGCAAGGTGGCTGCTTCTATTGTATCCCCGGTACAACACGCACAGAACTTGGTCTAGGCCTCTGTCCCTGTACCTGGTCCCTGCTGTTAGTAGGCTGTGGTGCCCTTAGGCAAGGTGGCCGTCCTGCCTGGGATCCGGGCACAGGTTGCACAGATCTCCGGGCGAGTTGGTAGCCGGGCAGGTGAGCTCCTCGACCAACCGCCATTCTGATCCGATGCAAGGTGGCTGCCTGGATCAAGGACCCGGGCCCGGAGTACCCAGACCCCGAGCGAGTTGGTGTCCGTGCCGGTCGGCGACCACTTGCAGCTCTGAGCTGAGGCAAGATCTCTCTCTCTCTCTTTTCTCCATAGTCATTCTGCCTTTGCCTCTGCCCCTGTTTTGCGTTCTGAGCTTTTGGAATGAGTAATTCTCTTTGTCTCCTGGCATTTTTTTTCTGATTTCTAGACATTTGTCCTTGATAGTTTTTGTGACTTGGTGATCGGCATTAATGAATTCTCCCTGCAGATCATTTCTCCAGCTGCAGACAGTATCCTTATGAATGATTCTGACATTCAGCTGGTCTTTCAGCTCCAAGCTGTTCTAGTCATTCTCTCTGTATTTTCCCTCGTTTTCAGGTTCATGTCATCCGGGAGGTGGCTTCCATGGCCCAAGAAAAGCTTGGAGTGTCTTGTGAAGTCATCGATCTGCGGACGATTGTGCCTTGGGATGTGGATACAGTTTGCAAGGTATAAATCTGTAACGGATGCATCACTGTTTCCCTAAGGCCCTCTGTCAACTTTTTTGGATACTTGAAAAGAACTGTTTTCAAATTGTGAATTGCATGGGCGTTTTCCACTGATTTAAAGTTTTAAATCTGTGATGTGAATGGTATAGGCGCTGTAGCTTGATGTTCAAACAAATGGATTCCTTTAGACTGTCTTTGTCTTCCCATGGTTTTCTCTGTTTAAAATATCCCAATGTTGTCCTTGTAGGCAACTCACATTGACTTCTGTGGGAAACAGTGGTGTAAAGAGAGAGTGTGAGGACCACTGAAGTCACCGTGCAGCTGACTTCTCACTGGTTAGGTTCAGCAAGCTTGGCTTGATTTAGTGAGTTAAATGGTTTGGCTCCATTTTGAAAGTCTTTTTCTCTATAATCAATCACATTTATTATTTAGGAAATTACCCTAGTTATATCAGATTGTTCCTGTGGTTCACAGACTGAATGTTATGTTGAGATTCTGGCTACTCTGAAGTATAGTTTCTGTCCTGATATTTAGAGTAGATTGCTGATGCCCTTATTACTAAGTAAACCCATGTAGTTGTCTTTGAAGAATAGAGCTGAGTTTATAACTGGTGTCTTACGCATTGACTTCTGAGTAGTTTATAGAGTGTCAGTTCTTACATCAGTGCCCAAGGGAAAGTCAGATCCTCTGTTTTGTGATGATCTCATCTACTAAAGTCTAGATAGTAATTACAGGTACTTCTCTCTTTCTTTTTCCTGTATTCGTTGCTATAGCAAATAAACCCCAAGATTTAGAGTATTTTATGATTACTATTTTTAAATTTTAAAAATATTTTTAGTTCTTTTGAGAATTTCATGTAATGGCTTTTGGTCCTACTCACCCCCTCAACTCCTCCTAGATTCCCTTTCTGTACCAACCCAGCCCATGTCCTCCCTTTGTAATTGCGTTTTAAATTTTTTTGTTATTATAATTACATCATTTTCCATCTCTCATTCTTTTCTCCAAATCTTCCTTTATAACCTTCCTGTCTTTCAAAGTTACGGCCTATTTTTCATCAATTATTGTTGCATACATATACAAATGTATATCCATATATAGTCCTAAAAAATATAAATACAGCCTCCTCCGTCTGTATATTGGACTTGAATGTATATCTGTTTCGATTGGTGTGCTCTTCCCTGGAAGATTATTTCTCCTGCTCTTGTCATTCCTTAGTTGCCTGAACTTCTTCCTCTTGGGTTGAGGCCTCTTGCCCTCCCCACCAGTCCTCGCTAGGATGCCTCTTGTCCTTGTGGGCTCACATTTGGTCATTTGCTCTGTCATGTTGGTGGGATTTTATAGGTGTAGCTTCCGACATGACTGAGAGACATAGTTTCACAACCAACTCTCCGTTCTTTTGGCTTTTACACTCTCTCTGTACACACTTCTACAATGTTCCCTGAGTGGGAGGTCCTAAGGTGTGGGAGTTGTTTTTGTAGCTGCATTTATCGGGACTCTGCAACTCTGTTTTGATTGGTTGTGGCTTTCTGCTATGCTCTCCAACTGTTGCAAAGAGAAGCTTTCTTCACGATGGGTAAGGTCGCCATGGATCTCTATGTGTAAGAACAGATATTTATAATATAGTTAGGGATTATGCTGGCTTAGGAGAGTAGTGGTTGTAGGTTCTCCTCCAAGACCCATGACTTCACTAGTCCTGGGTAGTTAGCTAGGTTTCTAGTACCACGCCTGACTTTCTTCTTGTTGAGCGGGCCTTAAGTCCAGCTAGAATTGCTGTTGGTTATTGCCAAGATGTGTGAGCCTGTCCTGCATGCTGAGGCTTACACTGCCGCATAATCCCTAACTCTATTGTTCTAGCCTGTTGTTGTKGTGGTGGTTCACGGGCATCATAGCTGTTGACTGTGGGTTGCTTCCTTCTATTGGAAGATGGTGTGGTGCCTCCTGGTACCATGAAAGCTAGTCTTCATGGAGGTGGCATCATTTCTAGCTCAGGGCCCTCTGGACCCTGTTTCTGAAGTTGATGGGGTCTTCAGCAATAGAGACTTATCTTCCACCTCTGTGGGGGCCACTAAGGGCAATAGGAATACATTGTAATGCTTTAGCTTGTCTCCTTGGACAACCTGGCCAATGACTCAAAAGAGGGCGTCTCATGTCTGGTATTGGGCTTTGTTGTCAGAGGGTTTTTGGATCTTGGAAGGAGTATTGTCAGCACAGATGAGAAATTTCATTTAAACTACATGTATATTTATATATAGACTTATCTGTGTTACAGTTTATTTTATTTATGTTTTTAGGTTGTTAATAGGATGATTCCTTATGATTTTTTTTCTGGCTCCATTTCTCTTATAAGGAACTCACAGTAAAGCCACGTGGGCCTATGCTTTTCTTACAGATGGTGTGTGGGAATGAACTCCACCCCTAACACAGATAACGACAATGAAGGTTGTCTAATTCCCTATTTATTAATTTTGAGCAATTTTTGTTTTTAATAGAAATTTTATCCAGCATTTATTCATAAAACTGTTAGGATTATTTAATCTGTTTATACTTATTTAATTGCTTCTATGTGAGTTTACATCCATCATCTACTGTCTGTTTTATATGCGCGCCAGCTGTTTTTTATACATACTTCATTCATTCTTTTGGGATGACCAGCTAGTTGTAATTTACAGTTTTTACTAGCTTGCTAGATCTTCAGTCTTTTATTATTATTTCACTCACTACACTAGAGATTATAACACACACCCCTGATTATTGTCACAAACATGTGATAGCTCACTTATCATCTCAAAGGTAGACAGTAGAGTTCTTCTCATAAATTAATACTTTTTCTTAATCACAAAGGTTTATTTGATGTACTCGAGTGCTGTGATTGGATTCCCTGGGCAACATTCAGAACTCTGCTGTTCAGACCAGAGGATATACACTCCTACAGTACATATATCCGTGTACACACACATGCGGGCACATTAAAAATATGACTACATTGTGATATCTATAAACTTCATAAAGAAGAGGAAAAGCTTAACTTGAATTAAGCAAAACAAAACAAAAAACAAAGCTTTTATTTTTAGTATGCTTATACTGTGGTTATAGGGCCATCTTTTTTCAGATCATTTCTAGGATCCTGAGTGATTGTCTCAGAGGGTAAGAAGAATACTCGCTGTTCTTGCAGAAGACCCAAGTTTGGTTTCCAGCACCCACATGGTCGCTCAAAACCTGCCTGTAGCTCCAATTACAGGGGATTGGACTCTCTCCTCTGACTTCTGTGGATACTAGGCACACATGTGGCACAAATACATACATGTATAACACCACACACACACACACACACACACACACACACACACACACACAATCATCTCTAATTTCTCTTGGCGGGGGAGGCTTAGTGTCAAAACATTCCCTTTTCGTATCATGAAAGGAAAGAAAGAATTGTACCAAGATAAGCATGGAAGAGAGTCATAAAGAGACCGAAGTTATCCAGGAATGCCAAGCTGGCTACCACTGTCAAACTGGAGGGCTATCAGCCAGAGAGTCAGCAGGATGAAAGCAGCCCAACCCAGAACCAAGGTAATGAGGCCGTCAAGCCAGAGGCCTTGTTCCGCAGACAACTCTGGTCTTGTCTTTCATCTTCTGAGGTGAATGCAGCTTTCAGGACGAGGCTCAACAACCTAGGATCACACACAGGTGGTGCAACTAGTGCATCTGATAAAGGCAGGAAAAGCCAAATTGATAGAAATATCAATATTTCTCCTTTCTTCCTCTGGTTGTCATGATTCTAATTTGGTATGCTATTATATTTGTGTTTTGCCCTAAGGTGCTACAAATCCTTTTTGAATGTAGATGACATAGATACAGTTAAATAAAATTCTAAAAATAATTTACCCGGTTACATATCAGAACACAGAACACTTCCCCGGTCACATCAGGACTGTACCTTGTATCTCTAAGCTGAAATACTGTCCACACTGAAAATACAAATGGGAAAGACAGCATTGCAAATGAAAGTAGCTGTGTTTTAACTACGTTTCAACCAGCTATACAAGGATCTAAGATACTGTTAAAAGTACTTGTGACCAAGTCAAGTGTTTTACTGATGTTGACTGGGTCCGCAAAGGTCCTTACTAGTCTCAGATCTGCTAAAGTACAACATAATTTTCTTCTACCTTAGAAGGGGAGGAGTATCGTGTCTTGGCCTTTTGGCTAAGATCAGGTATAGAAGGGGAGGAGTACCTTACCCCACCCTTTTATGGCAGTATATCTGCAKAGTGTTTTCATGTGACTTGCCTAAGAAGTAGTCTGTAAAGTTTATGAGAATGCCAGCTTTGGGAGAACTAACTATTATTCTGCTACATGGACATAGTGACTTATTATTATACCCATAGATTAGTGCATTTCTCAACCCTCATAGAAAAGTTTTCATTTATGGTAGAAAACAATTAATGCAGAGAGCCATCATTAGCCAGGATTCAGAGAATAAGAGACAACCGGGTGCTCAGCACTCATTAATATATATGTGTATGTATATATATATATAAAATATGTATTATATATTTATATACTTCTTGCCCCCAGACCCCCCCCCCCCCACTCCTGGCCATTGTTAGAGGCTGGGAGCGAGAAGGAGAGTTAGTTTTCTGCAACAGTGTGGCTCCTGGTAAGTTGACTGTACTCCAGTGGAAGGCCACACATCTAAGAATTTTGGGCAGCGCAGACTGGTCCTGATGAGTTTTAAAAATACCTTTCTGTGCTTATTTTTTTAGGTTTTGCTTTTTAATTCTAATTTTCATGTTGACTTCACCGTGCATTTTTGCTTAGATAGGCTTGAGATCCCAATGGTCACACTTTGTACCTGGGACATGTGCACTGGTCACGCACTGGTCTATGGTATCTTCTCATAAATCAGAAGCCCATGTTTTACCATTCAGTCCTCAGTTCTGTCAGGCTGTCCTTTGCCTTTCCTCCTCTCATTTCCTAGTGTGCACTGAGGTGTGCCACTGTCAATGGGATTTTTAGCTAGAGCACATCCTAGTAGTTGGCTCCCTTTGGTAGACCTGCCTTCCCATGCCCGAGCCGATTGGCTTCCATTCTTCGTAAGCGCCCCCGTGTGTTGAATCAGTGCTTTTCTCTTTGGAGAACTTTCTAGTACAGGGTAGTGTCACAGCTTCCTTTGCTTCCCCCACCCCCACCCCAGAGCAATGTGCGCCGGCTGGTTCTCTGTGTCAACCTGACACAAGCTAGAGTCACCACAGAGAAAGGAGCCTCAGTTGAGGAAATGCCTCCATGCCATCCAGATGTAAGGCATTTGCTCAATTAGTGATCCGTAGGGGAGGGCCCAGCCCATTGTGGGTGGTGCCATCCCTGGGCTGGTAGATCTGGGTTCTATAAGAAAGCAGGCTGAGCAAGCCGGTGGAAGAAAGCCAGTAAGGAGCACCCCTCCATGGCCTCTGCATCAGCTCCCGCCTCCAGGTTGCAGTCCTGCTGGAGTTCCTGTCTTGACTTCCTCCAATGATGGATGGCGAGCTGGAAGTGGAACCCAAATAAGCCCTTTCCTCCCCAGCTTGCTTTTTGGTCATGCTGTTTTGTTGCAGTAATAGAAACCCTGTCTAAGACACAGTGTTTTATTTTTCTTATGGTTTAGAAAACAAATGAGCAAAATCACAAAAGGATATAGATTTAAATTTTCCCATTCTGCCGCCTTTTCTTTAGCACCCCCTCACCCTCTCCATTTTGTTAAGCATCAGTTGTGTGGCTGACTTTGGTTGTCCGCACATGGGAGTAGTTGTTCTGTGGCTTCAGGTCAGGGGCACCTGTAGCTGTGTGTGTTTTGGAGCTGGGCGATCATCGGAGATAAGTAACGTGAAGTAATTCATTTGTGGCATAGAGCATGACTTAAATCAGTTGTCCCTGATTTAATAATGTTCTTTCCCTCTTTTCTAGACAGCGATTTTTTTCTTTCCATAAAATACTCTACTGAGACACTGTATTTAGGCAGTCCTAAAGACCAGACGGGTGAAAGCTGGCAGGGTAGGTTAGGGACAGAAGGGTTTGGGAGCAGAGAGGTCTCAGTAAGAAAAAGGCAGGCTGCAGGTAGGACTAAGATGGCCTAGCCTTCCCATTTGTACCTGGGTTGATGAGTGCATTTTGATAGAGGAAAACCTACCTTTTGAAGGCTCGTCAACTTAACCCTAACTTGGCAACCTTTGAAAACATCATTTTCATTGGGCTGGTTTCGATCACCATTGATGCCGTTTTTTAAAAATTAAGGTTGCTGCCATGAGTCGAGCAGTCGTTAAATTTTGGAGCTTTGAGCCTCATGGCTACACCGTGTATTCATGGGAACCTGAGCATTTCCCTCCCCAGAGCTCCTGGTGAACAAGTGCTGCTCATTGGTTCATATGCATTTTAAAAGAAATTGGCCTTTTGGACTTAATTGAGTAATTCCGTGACTGAAAGCTACATGTTTTGCTTGGGGCCGTGTGTGCACAACAGAGGGAATTAGATAGAGAGAGAATGGGAGAGAGTGGGTGCAGAGAAAGAGTAAACGTTAGAGAGGTTATAGAGAGAGAAGAAGGGAAAGATGGTAGCAGTGAGAATGACGTTGGTCACTGAATCTTCTTGAGGTGGATGGGGTTAGTAACTGACCGTAGCCACTAGAGGCCTCTCTTAGGCAGGGTTTTAGGGTGAGGATCATTAGGTTTCCATACTGGCATCTGGCTTTGTCATTGCAAATTACTTATATTTTATATTACAGTGCTGAGTAAACATTCTGTCACTAGGTGTATTCTAGGGTATGTGTTATGCTGTACCCTAAGTGGTTCATTAATTTGTATATTAGTGGATGGATGCTCAATTAGATTGAAGTCAGCTACTCAGGAATCTCGTCTCTGAAAGTAAAAGTTGTAGTCAAAGAGTTACTGGGTGAAATAATGTCTTCAGCAACACAAAGGTATTCAGTTTTTCAGTTATTATTGATTTAAAGTGTTCTGTTTAACTTTTAAGTGGTTTATTCTTCTCATTATCCACCTCAAGGAAAGGCATTTTCGACTGTCGAAAAAAATTATTTTTTAATAGAAAAGCCATTGTGGAAGTGAATATGGAAAAGGTAATTCAACGATTTTAGACTTACCTGTCTGGAAGAAATTTATGTTTTTCTTTAGGAGCAGGAAGACTGAGTCTCGTGTTTATTCCGAGTTGGTTTTGATGTAGTTTGACTTTACAGAGAGGTTGACCAGGAGTGCCTGACCCTGTCTGATAGAACAGTATTGTCAGGTCCAGAACAGGAAAGACTGGGACTTATTTGCCAGGTTATCTTTCCTGTGTTGTTTGTTTGTTTTTGTCRTGGATATGTCCAGTTGGTTAAGGTCCCAATGGGAGCAGGCTCGCCTTCTCGTCTGCTGTCTTGTCGTATGGGTGCTTCACTCAGTGTTCTACCGTGACCCTGTGACCAGCTAGGCATTCTTAGGTCCCTCGAAGCAGGGACTTTGCTCGTTTGCTAGGTTGCACTAGCCACAGAGAGTGTTTGTTTGACTGGTGTGTGCTTGTGTCTGCATGAATGCATAAGAGGATGATTTGTGGTGGGGACCAGGAGTTGAACTCAGGCCATTAGGCTTGACTGCAAGCGACTTTATGTAGAGCCATCCTACTCCATGAAGAGTACAGTATAGTAGGTGCTCCTTATATAGTTATCAAAGATCTTATTGAATTTTAAAATAGCCTGTGGTATTTGATCTTTCAATGAAAAAAAAAAGAGTACAAGGACTTATACTTTGTGTAGGGAGTCAAAGGACTGGGAATGCCACTCCTGGCACTTGTTTTACTTTTGGTCTGGATTTAGAGGTGTTTGAGGTAACAACTCTAGGCTTCGACCTAATTTTGTGTAATACATTCTGTGTCATAGAATGGAGCAGCCCCGTTCCCGGTGAGCAATAAATGGAAGTGGTCAAAAGTCCGCACACCTGATGGAAATCCTCTTGGTTATTCTCAGCAGTTCGAAGTTGACACCAGGGTCTATTTTACACGGAGGAATTTGAGTTTGGAGATGGGTGGGACGTGAGGTGGGAAGGGATGGCCGACGGCCCAGGAAGGGCCAGCTGCTTCTCTGGCAGCTGGATTTTGCCTCAAGCCCTCCTTTTTCTCACACAGCACACAGCTTCCCAAGCAAAGAGTGAGCAGATGTTTGACATAGTTTTGAGATGCGATGAAATGAGTGATTTGTGATGATTTGTTTGTGTGCACCTGGGAAGTGTAGCAGCCATTGGCAGTAGAAGTCGATCAGTGGAGAGTGTGGAGCTTTTCCTTGGTGTCTGTGTCAGTGGACTCCTTCCCCTATTTAACCATTTCGGTTATGGTGTGTGGTGGGAATTATCATTAACTGTTTTGGGGAGAAGGAGATTGAGTCTCAGGAAGACTCGGAACCTCTGAGTCACTCAACTAGGAAGTGTCTCCCTTGTAATCCATCCCCGGGCCTGATCCCCTCCTAGAGTACAGATGCCTCATGCCAGGATATCTTTGCAATGAAAGTATTTTATGCATTGAAAGTTATCACTTGAGAGTTTTACTGACGTTGCTGAGTTTCAGCTTAGACCATGTTTTATAAGATGCCTACACATTTCTCCCCATACGTACACACTTGCATTCTTCTAAAATACATGACAGAAATACTGTATCTGCTCAGTTAACTCAAGCTAACACATTCCTTTTATTTAATATATTTTATTTCTTTTTACATGGGCCTGGAGAGGGAAAAATTATACAACTCCATTCCTCCCCCCACCCCCCACCCTCCCACCCCCGTTTCTAATCTTCTTAAGTATATTTTGCAAGTCCTCGTTTACATATTTAAATTATGTGAATTTGACTCAAGAGTTTCCTTTTGCTTAAACTATTTTGTCGTTGTTGTTCTGAGTAGCAATGGGAAGAAAGAGATCCACCACCTCATCTTCTGTGTCTCGGCAAGAAATCTACCACTTCATACAGTGATGGGGGGTTCCCTCCCTGTGTTCTTAGAAACCTGTCACTTCATAGTGACAGATAGTGGCAGAAGGGAATTGGCCTGTGTTCTTGGGAAGAAATATACCACTTGATGTGATAGTGATAACTGGTCACCTCCTTTGTCCTTTATTTAGCATTTTAAATATACTGTAAGACATCTAGATTAAAAATTAAAAATATATATAATTATGTGTGTGCATGCACATGTAAAATAGCATGTTCCGTGATCAGAGGTCCGCCTTGTGGAGTTCTCTCCTGCATTTACGAAGGTTTCAGCACTCTCTCAGGTCTCCAGCCTTGCATAGCAAGTGCTTTCGATGCCGAGGCATCTGATGGGCCCGAGAAATCTTAAGTGTGTTGAGCTTGTCTTGGTGGCCATTAGCTCACTCTCTTCCATTAAATCTGCACTTACACGCACTAAGTAGCACATAAGCCGCTACAGCGAAGTTTTTTCTCACCTTTTCCTATTACAATCTGACCCCACTTACTCAGTGTCTAACTGTGATGAATTAGCTTGGATACTTATGAAACTTTTCTAAAAGGCTTTTTAAAAATTTACTTTTATTTATTTTTAATTTTTTTTTTATTATTTCTCAGATTTCTTCTGTCATCGGGTGACCCTTATCAGGCACAGACATATATATATACTCCTCAGCACACAGTCAGCCTTTCCACGTACACACACTCCTCTGCACATAGTCAGCCCTTCTAGACACACACTCCTCTGCACATTTGTTCCTCATCATTTCTTCCTGAAACTTGGCTTCTCTCAGTTTATTATTCTTTTATTCTTCTTCTAATATTTTATGTATTTTTGATGATGTATTATGTCCTAGCTGGATATTTTTGACAGCTTCACATAACCTAGAGTTATCTAGAAGAAGAACCTCATTTGAGAAAGTATTGCTATCAGACTAGCTCATGGGGATTCCCAGGTTGCTTTTGGTCATGATGTTTTCTCATAGCATTAGAAACTACCTAGGACATAATGGCTGGCTCAGTATGACTTTGTTTACCCTATTGCTGTTCCTTGTTTCTTTTTTTAGTGTTGCTGGGGAAGTGAATAGATTTTTTTTTGTTGTTTGTTTTGTTTTGTTCTTTGAGACAGGGTTTCTCTGTGTAGCTCTGGCTGTCCTGGAACTCACTATGTAGACCAGGCTGGCCTCGAACTCAGAAATCCGCCTGCCTCTGCCTCC
>BDUI01010911.1:3513-14994 GCA_002335545.1 Apodemus speciosus
CTGGCTAAACATTCATCATCTGTCACCAACTCTACAGGTTCTTGGAGGGCTCAAAACCATAATTTCTGTGATTAAGGTATTTGTGAATTTTCATATAGATAACCCCAGTCAATATTTTACCTTCTGTCCTTACATTTATAGTAAATTCTTAGTTCTCTTTTCATAACCTTTAGTTAACAGTTTTACAACAATTTGAGTAAACAACATCTAAGTTCCAGATGCAGGCCTGCTATCTCAGAAACAATTAACTCATCATATTTGAAGACTGGCAGAGGTCTCAATGCAGTTTTTACATCAGATAGGACTTAGTAGCAGTCTTATTATAAAAGTAAAAGAGCTTAATAATTACTAATATAATTTTAGAAATTCATCTACGATCATCATTAAGAATTAAGAAATCATCTATTTGTATATATACCATCACTACAAGACAGTACATATTTGTTGTTCTGCAGAAATCTGCTCAAAGGTGTGGTCTAATACTTAGTTATTGTTAGCATACTACTAATAACAGGAAAAGCATATTAATATCAAAATTTTTTTCCTAAGATGGAATTCTTCTCGCCTTGCCTAGAGAAGCTATCCCATCATTAACTTTGACTGTCCATGGTGGTACAATATCAGGAAAATAACCTGCTAAATTTTAGCTTCTGCTAGATGGCTTCTGGTTAGATAGATAGATAGATAACTGATTGATTGATTGTTTGACTGATTGACTGATACATTATATATAGATAGAAAGATATGGTATATGATAAGTAGATAGATGATAAATAAATTGATAGAYACAAATGATAGATAATTTATAGATAGACAGATGGTAGATAGTTGCATAGATGATAGACATAAGCAGCCAGAAGCTGTATTGTCTTTGCTTATTTTGCTTAGAATTTCATGTCCAATTTCTATAAATTTATATGTTCTGTATAAGATAACTTTATAAAATAAATGGAACAGTTTATGAGTCCTCTCATATTTTTAGGACAATTGAAACAAATTTATTTTTGAAGTTGYTTCTTCATATACATTTTTGATCCATTTTTCCTCAGGTTATAATATTATCTGAAATTAGACCATAATGAATTAGCTGTTGGGGGACTTTACTTCCTGTAGTTCCTTCAAAGTCATAGACATTGTTATTAAACTTCAAGATAATATCAAGCTCCTGATATGGCTTCTTGCTTCTTTCTTATTTCCTTTTATACTCCACTCCCAATTCCTACTTTTCCATCTCTCTATGTAAGTAGTCACATTTAATATGAACAGTAGCTTATTAAAAAGACATTATCATTCGAGGAGGAAAATTGCATCTCCAGATTCTGCATACCGATTCAGCTGTTATCTAACTGAAATTAGATCTCTTTCAGGATATGTAAGATTGAAGCTCAGAATTAACCATCTCAGACATGCTTTGAAAGTGTTAAAGAAAATTAATCATTGACAATGATAGGAGAGGAATATAAATACAGTTCAAATCCTGAAAGTGTATAAAAGTTCAGAACTTCATAAGTAACTCACTCTATCTATTATTTGTCCTCTTCCCCATAGGCAACTGAGCTATCCATCTGTGTTTGAAAGGTGATAAACCTACAGTCCTTGAAATGCCCTTTTCTTGGTGAAGATTCAAAGTAATGAATATATTCCACCTCCTCATTAAAACCTTACATTAATTATGATTGGTATGGCCTAAGTCATATATGCAGTCTGATATTGGTCGAGCTTGCATAGTACACCTACCTTGACATTGGTATGGGTTAAATCATATGAGATTTTAAACAACAAAAATCAAGAATGGGCCTCTCCACTCAAGTTTCCAGTTACATAGCTTCTTTGTGTTACATATCTGTTTAATCTCCAAATGAGATGTGAAACTCAGAAAAACAAATGGTTTGCAATGCCCAGTTGAAATTACTTTCATCTACTGATCAAATGGTTTGAGAAATAGYTATTGATCAAATACGAGAAAAAGTCTGTTGAACTGATATAGCAAACAGAACATTAAATGATTTAATTTAGTTATATAACATGCCATTCTGTATTTCCATAGGACTTGCCTGTGTTTTTGTTTGCAAGGTGGTGTCATAAGGCCATGTTGGGGTGACATCTTATAAGCTTGACACAGCAGAAGCATATTTATTGTTAATATCAGGCTGTTATTCCCAACATTTAAATGGGAACCCTAGCTATTTGCAGCCTTTGGCTTTTGCTTTACATTGCCTTTTTCAATCAAGAAGTACCAGGCATAATGGCAGGAGCTAATGACACAGAAAGAATTTGTCCTGAATATGTGTAAAATGTGATGAATATTTTATACCCATATTTTGTCTTCTGGAAATCATGTGTATACTTTAGCTACAAAGATTCATAGGAAATTGGCTCTGTCCAAGATGATTCACTTTGTAATAATACCTATCCATTATGTTCATCATATGTATTCTTCACACAGAGGGGACACTGTCTCTTCAGAATGATGACAACCCCAATTCTATTCATATCCTGTTCAGTGATGACCCACATTCTCTATGTACTCTGGATGTAAAAGCCTGAAGTATAGCCACTAATTAGACAAAAATAAATATCATTTTCCATTCCCCTATATTTTAATATCTCATAGCAAGGTGGTACCTGAGTAATGAAAATATTCTTTTCCATTTACAAACAGGGTGATAARTGAAATCAGAAAGAGATGCTTCCATGGAAATTTTACATGGCTTGCCTCCAGGATAAGAAATGAAGGTAGGAGTAATTGAGCACCAAACAGTTCCTGACATGTGTTTTTCTATATAGTCCCATCAAATATAGAGCAATGCCTGATATAATTAAATCTATCAAATTTTATGATAATCTAAGAAAGAGATTATCCCTAGTAAGAATTCTCTTTCCCTTTTTGTGTCTGTGCTTTCTTGCTTTGGCAATCTATAAAATTATCATGTTTCCATGAGTGGGCATAATTCCTCTTCTGGTACTTTCTCTGAGCTACTGAGTTTTATTGTGCCTTAAACACTCAAAATCATCTTATTTTTTTACTTTTTAGACTGGAAGGCCAAACTCTGAGAGACCATACATTTCTGGACTCTATGCTACCAAAGTGCTACATTCTTTCCTGTGTGCATCTCATCCAGAATTTTTTTCTCTTATATTGATAGAAAAATCAAACAAAACAATCCAATTAATGTATAAAAAATCAGATGCTAATCAGTGTCAGAGAAAGCTAAAGGGAATCCTCTAGTTCTTAATCTATTTTTTACCTTTTGGCTGTAGCTATACAGTATATACTGATCTGGGTCAACACTTTACTCAGTTTCACTTTTGATTATTTCTTAGCCTTGACCAGGCTAATATAAATAATGCTATTATTTATCTATTTGTTTCTGCTAGTTTCAAGAATTATATTTCTTATAATAAATTTCCTGGTAGGCATAAGATCTATGAAAGAATCATAGTATACCATATTCTCTCCATATTCTCATAGTGTGAATGCATTTGTGCAATATACGTCTATATCTCTGAAGTCATACACATCTAGACTTATAAGCATATAGACAGTCTTCTATTTAATAAGAATGTTCCTTCTCAAGAGCTCAGTTGATCGACTATCATAAAATTATGGTAGACTAATTAAAAATTCTTAAAATTCTAAACTTCTAACTGGCATATATATGCCAAAAATTATATATACATATATATATATATATGTATATATATTTGTATATTAATATTGACCTCATATAAAGATTCAGAAATTGCATGAGACTGTCCACTTCTATGTTGCTATTATTCCAAAAGAAAATATTTTGCTTTATCATGCTCAGATATGCTTTTAGAATTGTTCATAAAACACAGGCTAGTACTTTAGCTACAGTGTTTCAGAGTATTGAAAACCTTCTCTGTGTCTGCAGGTGTCTGAGATTGCCAGGCACAGTTTCTGAACATGACTTTTGACATAATACTATCCCTGTGTGGGAAGATTAGGAGAAGCAAAGAGAGAAAGAACGTGGTACCAGTTCCACTTTTAAGGATCTTAGAGAGCTGGTCTCCTACCCACTCAAGAATACCACCCAACTATTTGGTTCTTTCATTGTTGTTCATGACAGCATCTTCTCAGTTATAAGTACATGTTCCTTCTTAAAATAATCAAGTCATCAGTTAAGCAATGAGTAAGTGTCCCTGTCACTTAGATATTAGTCACATTATTCCTATGGTTAGCAAAAGTTGAAAATGTCCCCATTAATTATTAGTGACATTTAACAAAAATAATTATTCCCTTGCATCATCATAGCTCTGGTTTTAGTTGAAATGTCTAATTTTGGTCTTTTCTGAAGGAAAAAAAAANGGCTCTGGTTAAGGCCAGATGGTTAAGTTCAGGATGGACTGTTACAGAGAAAGAGAGACTGACATGTTCATTAATTCACACACATACTCTGCCCTCTTTCCATTGGATGAGCTATAGAATGTTGTATAGATTGAAACTATTAACCTCAGAGCAATCATACTTGTTACTGTCTCCTCTTGTTACTAGTCAGCTAAGAGAAGGCTCCTTTTCACTACCTGAATAAAAATCATGGGTAGACCATAAGTTCCTCAAATGTCCCTTCTTCAGGATGCTGCATTTCTATCAGTGGTTAATATCAGTGAGCAGGAGCAGGAGGCAGGCAGATGTAATGGAAATAAAATCCTAYCCTTCAGTATTATACTCCTTGTTCTAGTCTCCAGTACCAAGGACATCGGGTCTATGAGTGTTGCAGTGTYTGTGTAGATCTCAAGAATAGGGACAGTTAGCCTTTGTCACTAGCCTGTGTTACTTCCTGGAATTTGAGAATATTGYCCTGAAGAATCAACAGTTACCTAGATCTGCAGGCATGTGAGGCTTGTAGGTTCTTTTCTCTGGCCCTGCCCATCCTTTTGTTAGTCTCAGTTCACTGACCTCTGCTACTTCCCTTAATTTGTTCAGCTTTTCTGTCACTCCTTCTGTTGTCAGTGGCTGCTGCCTGGATAATTTAGGAATGTGCCTCTTTTAGGTGTTAGGGCACCTAAAAGAGGTGTTAGGTTACCAGGAAGTAACACAGGCTAGTGACAAATTAGGGACATTAAGGAACTGAAGAGAGGCATCTTCTCTGCCTGGGCGAGGGACCCATGTGAAATACAAGACTGCCAGGCTTTATCAAGCTGGGGTTCAGATTTGTGGGCACTACTGGTGCTGGTCTGAGGCTTTAGTGAAATCTCTTCAGCTGTCAAGAGGCTCCACCCATTCCCCTACCAGTTGCTTCTTCAGCAGTACAGTGAAGGTTGCTGGATCCTAGAAGCCAGGACATGGCTCAGAATCCAGGTGTGCAGTGTCAGTTATCTTGAAATATGTGGGGTGCAGGCACAGTGCAGGATAGTAAAGATTCACACCGGGTGAGTGTGTTGTCTTGCCAGAGATCACACACTGCTCTGCTGTCTGGGCCAGGTGAATGTTGGGTCTTTCCGGTTGCCAAGCTGCTTCTGCGATCATTCTCATTACTTCCAGTTATCAGCTCAGCTTRTACTGTTGATAATCAGCCAATGAACAACTATTGCTTTGATGTCTTTTCAGAAGCTAATGTTTCAACAGCAAGGGAGGCAGCATAGGAAACAGGATCCCAGCTGACTGATGCACCAAGTGAACATTATAAGGGTGTCCATCTTATAATGAACTAGACATRGTGTTTTCTCCAATTGCAGCCATTGGCCCATCACAGCCTTGCCTCTAGTAGCAATCAGTCAATTTTGAGCCAGTCATAGAATACCCTTCACCCAAGGAACTGCTGCTCCCTTTGTAGTCTTGTTTTGACTGTTATGGGCAACAGGGAGAATTCATTCCTGCTACTTAGGGAGTTATATTGGCCCATTCCCAATGTCTYTTTGTTTATTCTAAAAGGAACATAAGAAGTATGGTTATAAAAGTGTGGCAGAGGAAWGTATTGTCRGGCATCAGTGACAGGAGAGGTCCTTGGTTCTATGAAGGMACGATAGATGTCCCAGCAAGGGGGGATGGTGGAATCGAGGGATGGGTAGGTAGGAGTGGGTTTGGTGGCGGGGCATCTTCTTGGAGGTAGGGGGTGGGAGGATGGGTTGGAGGTTTTCTGGAGGAGGGAAACTGGGAAAGGGTACAACATTTGAAATGTAAAAGAAGAATAAATAAATAAANTTAAAATAATCAAGTCATCAGTTAAGCAATGAGTAAGTGTCCCTGTCACTTAGATATTAGTCACATTATTCCTATGGTTAGCAAAAGTTGAAAATGTCCCCATTAATTATTAGTGACATTTAACAAAAATAATTATTCCCTTGCATCATCATAGCTCTGGTTTTAGTTGAAATGTCTAATTTTGGTCTTTTCTGAAGGAAAAAAAAATCACAGAGCAGCAGCTTTGTTTCTTTGACCTCGTCTACTTTAGCCTTGTCAAAGAGCGGGACTTTATGTACATCGTCATTGCTAGATTAAACATATTTTCTATGGTAAAACAGAGCAAAGATATGTACATATTCATTGATATATTAAGCATATATTCTATGAGAAGCAATGTAGAGAGYCTCTTTTAATTGTATTTTATTTTCTCCCATGTAGCAGTGCTTTCTTGGCTCTGAATCACCTCACTGATTCCATTTTCTGAGTATCGTGAGTGGTGAGTACTTTAACCTGTGTTAATTCTCACTTCATCTAATGGCCTAGCTAACAAACTCAAGACYGCATCCTGGCTCTTCCCTACAGAGATTTCTAGAGTTACACTCAGCACCTCTTTCCACTTCAGGTTTTGTTTATCATTTATAAATGATGGGGTTAATAATAGCTTCATGCTTGTCAAAATAAAAGTGATCACATAACATTATAACAACTAATATTAGTTGTTATGCTTTAGCACACATGGCCTTTTTAACCAATGTACTTTTTATTGGATATTTTATTTATTTACATTTCAAGTGTATTTCCCGTTCCAGATTCCAYGCCYCCCACAAGAAACCCCTTATCCCATTCCCCCTCCTCCTGCTTCTATGACAGTTTACCCCCACCCACTCACCCACTCCCACCTCACTGCCCTCACATTCCCTTACACTGGGGCATCAAACCTTCACAAGACCAAGGGCCTCTTCTATTGATGTGACAAGTCCATCCACTTATACGGCTGGAGCCCAGAGTACTTTAAAAAGACAAGAAACATTTCCTGAGTTGGTAAAGGAGAATTGGGCTTACTAATAAGTGAAGAAAGAATGTCAAGTAGAAAGAACAGCTTGTTCAAGCAACTAGTAAAACAACAGTGTCTTATAGAGGAACTGAATTCACAAAGATACCACACTCATGGATTGCATAAGCACCTGGATAGTCACAAGAAGGGATGTACTTACCACCCAAGGCATCCGTAGTAAAAAATCTGAAAGATTTTGTTGGAGTGTTTTTATCTGACACATACTCACAGGGCCTCAGACGAAAGATAGCGTATGTGTTTTTATTTCTAGATAATCAAGGCAAATGAGTTTCCCTAGAGTTGGGGGAACTGGGTCTCTCCTCAGAATTAAATTGTCAGAATTAAAACTACATTATAGATTTATTTAAGCAAGACCTATTTTGAGAACAGAGTTCATCAGTCCTGTGAAAATCAGATATCGCCCATATATTTGCACAAAATGTATCTGTCACAAGTAGTCTGGTTTTACTTAGGAAATGTTTCTATAACACATTCAAAATTAAAATACGTAATATATATAATGTTTCTTAACTTTAATATGCATGTGGATAATGAATATTCATATATGTGCATATATAAGTGTAAATTTCTCTCTACTAGCGTCAAAGAGTTTGAACAGTATTCTTTTCTCTCCCCACTATAAATTCTCCATAAAATATTTAAACATATATGACTGGGGAGATGAGATGAAAGCCAAAACAACCATATAAGAAATCCAAGTGCCTTGGTTTATGTATGGATTCTCAGCACTCCCAAGACTAGTTTGTCAGCCATTCTAGGGGAATCAGCAAGTTATATTTAGTGAGAGAATCTAGATCCAAATATTAGGTAGTAGCTGAGAGTAGTTGAGCAAGATACCTGACTCAACTACTGCCTCCACATGCAAAGGCATAGTTCTGCATATACACTAATTCCACCTTGCCCCCTCATAAACACATACATTTAAACTTAAAAATGCAGGAGTCATATAAATGCTACAAACAATCATGTATTTATAGCTGAAACTGTTTCACTCTTGTAATGTCTAATTTTTTTCTTTGCCCTCTGGCAATATGATTTTAGGTGTTTCCCATTATGATCATCTTATTTCTGACATATGTCAGTGTTAGTCTTGCAGAATAATGACTATAAGAATATTGCTTTTATTATTTGGTAACTAGATTTCATGACTTTATTTGACTGACTGATACTTTATACAATAATTTTGCAATGAATTATTTTATTATTTTAGCAATAACATATCCGAATTCTGGAGAAGTAGAGAGTTTACTCAAGACTACAGAGCTAAGATACTATACCATTGTGAATTCGAATCTTTGATTCCCAGGCCCCAGAAGTACATAAATACATTAGTATGACTTTAGGGTTTACACACACACACACACACACACACACACACGCACACACACACACACTTGTACTCACACACACTTCTTTCTAAAACCTCATTCTGGTGTGGCAGATACCCAGAGTCTTAAAAGGTAAGACTGAGAGAGAGGAATGGGGCAAAGTCATCTCTGCTGGAATTCAACTTGAGTGACAATAGTATTTTCATTTTATCCTAAACCTTCTCTTTATCTAAATCACAGTTGTTGGATGACTGCTGTAAGTCATTCTTAGTATATCTTTTAACACTACTTAGGTAAATTACTATAATACATGCAGGTATTAGTAAAACAAAAACAAAGCATTAATAACTTCTTTCAATATGATAGTCTGTGTTAAGCTTAAACAGTTTTCAACACAAATTTGATTTTAATAAACTCTTTTCTTTTAGGCATCAATTCCCTTTATTAAGAGGCAAATGAAGTTGCCTGGAAACACCCTCAATCAGCAGTGTTTTTCCATGGACCAGTGGCAGAGGAAAGATGAAATGATTGTACCGTGCTGTTAACTGACTAGCACTAATGGCATTCAGTCTTGTGAAATGGATATTAATGACTTTACTGCGCTTAACTTGGTTTGTTTTTGATAGATTTTTCCTCTTCTGAATTAATGTCTATCTTCTTTTGATTAATTTAAAGTGATTGTACTGTGAGACATTTAATTACTTTTTTTTCTTAAGTCAAAAATCATTCATTGTGGTGACAGGAGTCATTTTAATTTCTCACAAGAATAGTCTCTWAGGATCTCAAGAACTGGACTTCCAAAAGGAGCAGGAGGAACTCTTCATCCAGCAAGGAAGTAGACAAGTTGGAGTTTTCACAGGTATCACTCAGGACCTGAAGCTCTAACACCAAGGAAAAGCTATTTGAGGCACAAATGTTGGTGTCCAAAACTAGGGCTTTTACCTAGCCAAAGTATAAAGACAATATCTGTGTACATGTGCATGTGTATATGTATGTATGTGTATGTTGTGGATAGCCCTGGGGTTGCTTGTATTTTGATGCTAATTTCACTCTCCTGGGAGGGTCTGCAAATGAGGAATGTACTCAGGTGACTTCTTGTGAACTATCATTCCCTAATGAATAAAGGAGCCAGTCACTGGCGATAGGTGGGACTTCTGGGTTGGGCAGAGAAAGAGAGGAAGCAGGAAAGAGTTAGGCCCTTTTGGAGATAACATGAGGACAAGATGTAACTACGAGTGTCTTCCTGTTTCAATGGTGGATCTGTCAGGATTTGCCACCAGAGGCTTTAGACTTTCAAGATTATGATTTTAGTTGCTGTGCCCAGCGATTGAGTTACTGTCTTTTCTGAACTAAGTTTGTGTTGTGCTTTCCTTCACTTTATGGCTTCTATGGGTAGCAACCTACCAGTGGGAACCTAGCGAGTTGGGTGGAGAGATTTTGGAGTTCTGAATCAGAGTCTCCAAGAGATAATAACAGTTCAGCTGTTACCTACCAGGGCATGGCCAGCCATCCCCACGGGGTAGAGAGTGGTAGCGCAGAAAGCCTGCTGGCTGATTTTTATTATTTCCCTCAACATCTGTATGCATACATACATACACACACACACACACACACACACACACACACACACACACACACACATCTCTTAAATTATTTGCACAGGAGTATGACAGTAGAGGATAGTTTTTAAAAAATACTTGTTATCAGAAAAGAGAAAGTAGGATAGTGTAAAGTGCATACTTGATTAAAGTTAAAAGGGCTGTTTTCCTATATACTATTTGAGTCTGTGGTACCAGCAGCTGACTGAGACAGATGCAGATACTTACAGCTAATCATTGAACTGAGGTCAGAATTCCCTATAGAAGAGTTATGAGTAAGATTGGAAGAGCCAAAGGGGATCACAATCCCATAGGATGAACAATAGTATCAACTAACCAGACCCCTCAGACCTCCCAGAGACTAAGCACCAACCAAATAGTGTGCATGGTCTGGTCCTTGGCTCCCAGCACATTATATAGCACTGCCTTTTTTGGCCTCAGTGAAATAGGATGTGCCTAATCCTGTAGAGACTTGATGCCCCAGGGAAGGGGGATGATGGGAAAGTGTGAGATGGTGAGGCGGGTGCCTGAGGAGGGTGGAGAGTTTGGAATGAGGGAACATCCTCTCAGAGTCAAAGGGGATGGGGGCCTGGGCAACATTTGGAATKTAAATAAATAAGATAATTTAATAAAAGAGAAAGAAAAAGTAAAAAAAATACTTTGGAATAGGTAAAAAGGGKATATCTGTTTTCAGATTTGATGAATCGTGTGATCTTCAAAAGAGTGTGCTCTTTAGATGCATGGTGTGACTGTCCGTTTTTTCTAGGCGTATGTTCTGAAATTAGTTTTATTTGCAGCAACTTAAAAGTGCTCAGTCATCTYGGGCTTTATCACCTGAATCTGAGGTGATATTTTACTATGTAAGTACCCCTTACATTCATAGAGATGAGAGRCTTTGCTGGACCTCATAGCTATGGTATAATATACTTGAAGATCAATTAAGGCCTGGTGCAATATACACAGTAAGAGCTTGTACTCAGCCTGCTTTCTATTTTCACCTGCCTTTAGGAAAACAATGTAACAACCAACCTTCCTTGTCTTAGAGTTCCTATGTAAMCAACTTTTACTGCKGAAGCTGGTGTGTTTCTGTGATCTTATGTTTTGYGTTCTTTCATTGCCCTGACCCAGAATAATTCATATGTATGTATGAATGTTACAACAATAATTTTCTAAAACAGAAAATGAGTCAAAATGGACTTTGTATTCTAAGTATCTACTATAAGTAGTAGAAATTCCATAGAGGTTTTGCTTGCTAAATGGTATGCTTGCAGTGTAGTTCATTATTTGAGTCTGTCAGAATCAGTAGTTCCTTGCTTACACAACGACTAT
>BDUI01010914.1:19451-51014 GCA_002335545.1 Apodemus speciosus
GATACTATTGTTCTGTAGATACTATTGTTCTGTAGATACTATTGTTCTGTAGATACTATTGTTCTGTAGATACTATTGTTCTGTAGATACTATTGTTCTGTAGTTACTTCTGGAACCCCCCCCCTCACTCCCTAGATAAGAACACTATGGCTCAGAGAATCTTCCCCCACATTCCTGCTCTATCCAAGAGTCCATACCACCCTAGACGTATAGTTTCCACCTCTGTTCGGTGTCTGAAAACCCTCACCTGACATCAGCTATCATTTGCCACATTAGTGTAACTCAGCAAACCACTCCAAAATTTGATGGGTTTAAGGAACACCCAACTCTTACTTCTCAGGAGTTTGCAGTATGGAAGGACCATTCTGCTGATCTGGTCCAGGACTGGCTTGCCTGCACATCTCCCATCCTTGGCACATAGCGTGAGAGTGACTTGCTGAGGAGGCCTTCTGAGATGGTTGTGCTCCACATGATGTCTGACTCTCCTGGAGGCTGATCTGGGCTCATTCTTATGATGAATACAGATGCCTCAGAGAGGACAGAAGTCCCCCCCAGGGATTTAGTTTGTCTCATTTTTACCACATTCTTTTGGCAATAGCAACTTCCAATTCTGGCTCCAGGGTCCACCCTTCCACTGTAAACTCTAGTTGCTTCCATATTGGGCTTTTGGTCTTGATGCTCATGGAAGCGGAGAGCAGGCAAGATCGGCTTTTAATTATGCAAATGTGCGTTGAGAACAGGGAAGAGATACCAGTTGATTGATGAATTTGAGGAAATGAAACAGAACCAGCAAGGATGCTACTATATATAGCTGGAGAGATGGCTCAGCGGTTAAGAGCACTGACTGCTCTACCAGAGGTCCTGAGTTCAATTCCCAGCAAGCACATGGTGGCTCTCAACCATCTGTAATGGGATCCCATGTCCTCTTCTGGTATGTCTGAAGAGAGTGACAGTGTACTCATATACATAAAATAAATAAATTTAAAAAAAAGAATGCTACTATAGAGTTGAGTTGCAGGTGAGTATGTCTTAGACCATTGCACAGTGAGACAAGATGGAGCAAAGAGAAGAAGGTGACATTTACTTTATAGGAATGTCAGATGACAACATCACAGCTAGAAATAGAGAACATGTCTTTCCTTTCTAGTTTGTTTAAAAAAAAACTTATTTAAAAACAAAAGTGGGTTGGAGAGATGGCTCAGTGGTTATGAGCACATGTTGCCTTGGAGAGCTTTGGTTCCAAGCTCATGATCGCTCACTTTCATCTGTAACTCCAGCTCCAGGGAACCTCATGTCTTCTGGCCTCCATAGCTACCAGGCATGCATGTGGTGCACATACATGTATACAGGCAAACCACCTGTACACATAAATAAATGTAGAAAAATTAAAACCAAAACAATGAAAACACTGTATTTTTTTTAATTAAGAATCAACTCAGCCTACAAAAGAGAAATAGATAAAATTAAGGAGTTTACCCTTATAACCCTGGCATGCTTGGGACATTGCAATAGGCAGATACCAGGTGTAGAGTGGCAGTTATCTGAGATCAGAAATGCCCCAGGTGACTTGCCAGTTCCCTGTTTTACTCACATGAATACTGACAAGACCTTGATGGTCTTGAGCAGTTCTCAGTCAGTCATAGAAATTCCTTTGCCCTCCTAAAACTTTTCAGGGCTCCAAAGAGGACATCTTGAGTTTGGCTACAGGTACTGATTTTTTGCCAAATTTACAATTAAGCTAAGGAGGTTGTGGCATGTACCAGATGTTCTTTTAAGGAGATTACAAAATAATGCATGAAACAGATATGACAGTGTCTTGAATCTTACCACATTTACTCTTTATTTTTATATTTTAGATTTATTTATTTTATACATGTGAGTACATTGATGCTATCTTCAAACACACCAGAAGAGGATATCGGATCCCATTACAGATGGTTGTGAGCTACCATGTGGTGACTGGGAATTGAATTCAGGACCTCTAGTAGAGCAGTCAGTGCTCTTAATAGCTGAGCCGTCTCTTCAGCACCCACATTTACTTTTTATCGAAGGGACACTAACAATAAAAATGTCAGCAGATGAGTGTATATTGTATCATAAAAATGTAACAGGCTCAAGARAAGAAAATTTATCACAGTAAGGAGGTTATGGAAAGGTGGCTTCTTCTAGAAGACAGTGTCAGAAGGAACTTTGCCCATACTGGGGTCCAGCTATGGGAACCCCACAGTGGAAGCTGGCTGGATTCACACTCAGAGTTTAGTCATCTTCTTGGCTTTCAGGAATGTTCTTTGTATTCTCTGCTTGTTGCTGGTGGGTGACATATACCTAAGTAAGTGAAATAGCATGGATCAGACCTGTTTCCTTTCTCATGCTCCACTGCTAGTCTCCAGCAAAGCTGACCAGGCTTGGTTCTAGGTACCTTAGAATACTCTAAATTTGGCAACAACAACAACAACAACAAAAATATGTAGGAACCTAGAAGTACCTGTAATAAGTGTTTACTGAAGGGCTCTGGTGGTCATCAAGATCCAGCCCATACAATGTTTACTGTATGTCAAACCCCACCATGAGACACATAGCTGAGCTCTCCAACAAGACCAAATCAGTGTGGATGATTGAGAAACTTTCCTCCTGCACAAGGCAATCTTCCTATTTTCCTGCCATCCAACCACTGAAGCAGAGAGTGAGGCAAACCCTGCTAATCTATTTGTTTTCTAAGTTGGCATAGTAGAAATTGATATTACAACCTTGGGCAGTGTCAGGCAACTGCACTATCAAAAACTATTTGGTTCCTGAGTATGGAGCATACGCAGAAATAGTCTGGATAGTGAGGCAGGTATATATTGTGTCCTAGGTACAAGGGACAGGTAAGGAAAAAAGAAGAAGGTGAGATGCAGAAAGAGAAAGGAGAAGAGGAGGAGGACAAGGAAGAGGGGGAGGGGTTAAAAGAAAAGGTTCTTTGTAAGGAAATCTAGTCCAACATGATGCCTGTTTTAATTACTCTTTTYGTTGTTGTTGTTGTTTTGTTTTTCGAGACAGGGTTTCTCTGTGTAGTCCTGGCTGTCCTGGAACTCACTCTGAAGACCAGGCTGGCCTCAAACTCAGAAATCTGCTTGCCTCTGCCTCCCGAATGCTGGGGTTAAAGGTATGCGCCACCACTACCTGGCTGTTTTAATTACTTCTATATTGCAGCCAAGAGACACCACAGCCACAGCAACTTATAGAAGAAAATGTTTTTTGGGGGGTTTATAGTTTTAGAAGATGAGTCAGTTATCATCATGGTGGGAAGCATGGCAGCAGACAGGCAGACATGACCCTGGAGCAGAAACTGAGAGATTACGCCTGATCCACAAGTAAGAGGCAGGGAGAGAACTAATTGGGGATGTCATGGGCTTCTAAAACCTCAAAGCCCAGGGTACAACTTCTCCAAGGAGACCACACCTACGAATCCTTCCTAAACACTTCCACCAACTGGGGACCAAATATTCAAACATGTGAGCCTAAGGGGCCATTCTCATTCAGACAACCACAGTACCAATCCTGAAGAGGGCTATACAGATGGAACCATTCATTAACTGGGGCAAGAGCAAGGCTTGAAAAAGTCAAGGTTTATGACAAAACTTCATAAAGTATTGAAAAATGTTCATGGCTTTAGAAGAACTCTTCTCTTTTTAATAAACTCTTACCAGGTAAACCTACTAGTTCTTATCTGCTGGTGTCTCCTGTATCTGCGTCCCTTCCCTCTCCCCCCATTGTTATTGTTGTTGTTGKTGGTGGTGGTGGTTTAGTTTTGTTGTTGTTATTGTGGTTGTTTATTGTTTTATTGGCTTTTTTGTTTTGTTGTTTTATTGTTTCGGTTTTTTGAGACTGGGTTTCTCTGTGTAGTCTGGCTGTCCTGGAACTTGCTGCATAAACCAGGCTGGCTTTTGAACTCAGAGATCCACCTGCCTTTGCCTCCAATGGGATCTACAGCATGCACCACCACCACCACAGTTTCCCAGTTTGAGTCTGGTTTATCATCATCATCTGGCTACTTCAATCTAACCAGTCAACCCTTTCTGACCATCTCTTGTATCTATGCCTGATACTGGTTAATATTTTGAATCTGGACTACACTTATAAACCTACTACATAACTTCCCTGTGTCCAGCACTCCACCTTTAGCCCCCACCCCCACCCCTGCCCCTGCTCCCTACCCCAGCCACTTTCCTACCAAAGATGAACCAATATCTCTAACATCAGATGAGTCACAATGGAGGAACAAGTCTTACAGGTCCAGCAGGTGTTATTAATAAGGAGGAAAGTATTTTAAAAGATTCAAATAAGTGATATTTATGTATGAACTCATTGGCCTTGGGCTAAATTCTACCCTAACTACTTATCTGAAATTTTGCCTGTTGGGGGAACTGCACATTTGTATGTCCTGGTTTGCAGATGGAACCTTTGCATTGACTTTGTTAAATAATTTGTATCTTAGTTGGATTCAAGCTTTTTTTTTTTAATTTATTACTTCCAATCTTTCCTCTACTATTTTTGCCTTGCTGATTATTGGTTCCCAAGAGAAACACACTAGGTAATTTTAATTTTCCCTTTTATTGGGACACTGGAAATTTATGCTTTCTAACTTTTACAATTTTAGATTATCCTTGATGACAGAATAGAAAGGACTGAACTCATAGTTTTGTGGCTGGCAGAACGAAGTCTGGATTAACGAAAGGATTTGAGTCCAGAGTCCCCAGGTCTCAGGTATCCAGTGCTGAGCTCAGTTAAATCTGAAGGAATAGGAGAAGTAGCAGAAAGGCATGGGGAAATTGTTTTGGTTTTTCTTAGGGTTTTTTAAACTTCTTAATTGAAGATTTACAACAACTCATTGTTCTGTTCTTTCTCTAAGAGCTCTGCATTAAGAAGGGGAAGTAGAAAGGGGGAGGCATGTGAATGTTCATTCCATCTATAGCTTACTACTTTTAAATTTTATTTCATTTACATTTATTTTTTAGACAGGGTCTCATTTTGAAGCTCAGGCTATCCTGGAACTCATAGTGTAGCACAGGTGGGCCTGTAATATATTATATAGGCCAGGCTCTCCTCAAACTTGCAATCTTCCTGGGTCTACTTCCTAAGTGCTGGGGTTATAAGCCTGCCACTCCACAACTGCCTCTCTTCTGTTATTTTATTTTATTTTATTTTATTTTATTTTATTTTATTTTATTTTAGGTCTTGGAGACAAGATCTCATGTAGCCCAGACTGGCATCCAATCGATGTATAGCTCAAGATGACCCTGAACTTCTAATTCTCCATTCGAGAAAGTGCTAGGATTACAGGCCTTTGCTACATGCTCAGTTTTATGCAGTACTGGGAATCCAACCTAGGACTTCATGCATGCAAGGCAGGAACTTTACCAACTTATCTATATCCTTAGCCCCTGCTCTTCTGTATTGTAAATGAATGTTTTCTTATAGACAAGACACAAATGGTCCATGTTCTAAGACACAGTCTTCACACAGCTTAGCTTCAAGTCTGTTCATCTCTAGCAGGAGGGACAGGCACTGTGGGATGAACATAGATGTCATGTCACAYTKAGAAGCCCATGGCCTTCACTAGTCCTGTTCTGASCACACCAATACACATGGCTCCCCAACCCTTCCTACTGCACTAACCTGCCTCTGAGGCTGGCTGGGAGCACCCTGGCTCCCAACTCTGACTTCAGAAGACCCCTTCACCACTGACTAGCTTTGTGACCATCCCAAGAAACTAATGCAAGACTGAGCTTTTTTTTTTTTTTTTAACTTGGAAACCAGTGATTAAAATAAGTCATGGTAACTTACTATAAGAATGACATAAATTACTATAAAGTTATGCAGCACAGTACCAAACATATTCTATGTATTTGTAAGATATTTGATAACTTCTTTAACCCTGGGACTTGTCCTTTAACAGGGAATATCACATGGGTATCTTTTAGAAACCCATGGACCCTCCTCCTCTCCTATACAATCACCTTATGGTTGAAAGCTTAAAGCCCCACCCATTTCTTATTGGCGCTCAGCACAGATCACAGAAGAGCTGTGGCCTCACTTCAGTCAGGTTCAGCTGTGATCAAGTAGAAATGGCACTTGGGAATCGGGGTGGTTATTCCTCTTCTTCACTCAGATAGCATAGGCTCCTCCTGCCACCTGCTTCTTCAAAGCTTAAACTCCCTGGCTGCCTTTTCTAGAGTCTAGCTTCCCATAACCAGGTCACTCACCACAATGTTGACACATGAACGCAAGCTATCATGCAGCTGGAGCATATTAGGAGGACATGGTGGCTCCTGATAGCTGAGAGATTACTGCAGCTCTCTTCTAAATCTGACTTTGAGCGCAGTATGATCTAGGAGCAGCTTCTGTACCTACATCTGAAGAACTAACTTAGTGAGACTTGGCTCTGTCCAGCTAAGTCTGCACTCCATTTCATGCGTTTTCTTTAGAAAACCTGGCATCCATTTTTTAAATGAAATAATGGATTTGAAAGTATCTTAAAAGCTTTGAAGAGTTTTATGAATGATTATTTACTTAAGATAGGTCTGCAGTTAGAACCCAAAAGGTGCTAGACTGTTTAGATCTTAGAAAAACATCTGAGCTTCTTATTTTCTTCACTCAACTGCCATTTACTGAGTCCTCAAAGCATTGACTTAGACATTTGGGTACAATACTAAATGTGAAGCTCAAGACCCTGTTTTTTGGAGAGCCTTGTGAGAGAGGTAGACAATAAGCTAGTAAAGATACACGTAAAACGGTTTACTGTGTAATGAGTGGTCTAAAAAAAAAAGAAACCTGTTAAAGAGATGATGTTAAAAGTGAGACTTGGCCAGGTCTGGTGGCGTACACATACAGTCCTAGTACTTGCCAGTTTGAAGCCACCCTGTGGTATGTAGTGAGTCCAGACAGTGTGGGAGTGGGGTACCTTAAGAATGAAGAGGAACCAATTCACTGTGTAAAGTTCAAGAAAAAGGAATGTTCCAGGTAGAAGAATTCTAAGTGTAAGATTCCTAAAGCAAAAAAATTTGGCATGCTCATAGACCATAAAGAAAGCTGTGTAGTGACAACACAGTGAGACAGGAAGGCCCTTAATAATTAACAAGGGCCACACTGCACAACCTTATAGGTCAGGCAGAGGGTTAGGGTGTTATTCTAAGTGTAAGGGGGGAGGGATAAAAGTTAACATATCAGATCACTCTTACTGCTTTGCAGAATGTATACTTGACATGTAGATGAGCAAGCAAGAGTAAAATCAAGGAGATAAATCTGATACATTTGTAGTAATCTAGGCAAAAAACAGTGAGTCATGATTTGCAGGGCAAGAGTAGGAGGTAGAAGTGAGATATATAATTGAGTATTTTCAAAAAACAATTTATATACTTTAATTAATCCTTTGATAATTTCATATATGTATATAATGTATTTTGATCACATGCCTTCCTACTTCTCCCTGATTCCTACCAGATCAACCCAAGACCTACTCACCTCCTTCTGTTCTTTAAAAAGTATTATTATAATCCTTCAAGTCCAATTTGTACTGCCCATGAACTCGTGGATGTACAGCCATCATTGGAGCATGGATGACCTACCAGGAGCCACACCCATAAAGAAAACTTACAGGCCTGGAGAGATGGCTTATCAGTTAAGAACACTGCTCTTCCAGAAGTCCTGAGTTCAATTCCCAGCAACCACATGGTGGTTCACAACCATCTGTAATGGTATCCAATGCCCTCTTCTGGCATGTCTGAAGACAGCTACAGTGTACTCACATATATAAAATAAATAAATAAATAAATAAATAAATAAATAAATATTTGTAAAAAAGGAAAAAGAAAAGAAAATTGGCATACCCTCCCCTAGAAAACACCAATTATTAAGAGCTATCTAGCTCTTTCCTCAAAGCACCATCCCCCTTGTAGCACAGAGCTTTTGCTATCCAGCTTTAAGCTTCGGGCAGACCACATTACCAGCACCCACCCAGAGAATATTGAATCTGTGGATGAAAAACATAGACACACACATAGCTTGATTTCAACCTGCCTTATTGGCTCAATTGCTGGGCTCTTTTAAGCCTTCCTCAGCTATCTTGGTTCAATTGTTGGTTGCTTCAATCTTCCAAAGTTAGTGTGCCCTTCCTAATACTCTTAGCTCAGCACCTCTTAATCTGCCCTTAGCTTAGTGTCACATCTACCCCAGGCCCAGTTGGGGAAGTGGCCAATGGCTACTCCACCTCACATGACTGGTGGCTTTTTCTGAAGCATGATGAATCCTCCCTTCTCCTCCTGTGACCTTAGCCTCCAGCAGGAACCCTGAAGTTTCACCTTGTTCCTTCTGCCCAACAATTGGCCCCTGGCATCTTTATTGATCAATCAAGAACCAATTGGTGAACAGGACCTTTGCATCAGAACCATCCCCTATACCCCCTCAGCTGGAATATTGACTGGATTGATCTTGTGCAGGTCTTATGCAGGTAGCTTGAGTGCAGTAGTCTCATCAAGTCCTGATGATAAGGTTTTCTTCCAGTCCTCTCTGACCCCTGGCTCCTATAACCTTCTGGACCCTCTTCTGTGGTATTCCCTGAGACTAGAAGGGAAGGAGTATAATGTAGATGTCCTGCTTGTGGCTGAGCACTCTTTTCTACAGCTCAAAGAAATTACCCTGATGATAACTGAGAGTTGTACTAATGGGCATAAAGATATCACTTTAGAGAGCACTTTATATCCATTTAGCAAAGAATAATAATTAATTCACCCCTGTGGCCAGTGAGCTGCCTAACAGTGGGTTCTTGACCAGATTTATAGAGAACTACCAAAAGTCTGAAGTTCGAACTAATGATTGATCTTTCCAGAAATGACCAGTAGTGCTGACCCCTTGACTATTGTCACCAAGATGATTCCAAGGAGCCACAGTCATCTAGAGGATGGCACACTTAAAGGCCAGGTGGGAGATACTTATAGCATGTCTGTCCACATCCTATCCAGTGAAAACAAACAGGCTAACCCAAAGGAGACTATGAAATGTAGTTTTGCGAGCAGTGATAAAGACTGAACTGAAATGGAATTGGAGAAGCACAGATCATAATCTCTGCCACACCGTCAAAGGAGAAACAGGAAATACATATAGAAACAAAGATGGTGAAGAAGGGGTCTTCAAGGAGGAGGAACTGACCAGTGCTGCCGTACTACAGAAGATGAAATAACATGTAAAAGTAAGGGGCTTTTCTATGCCACCCTTGTTATCTAAATAAAGACAAGAAGACCTTTACTAATGAATATTAGTAAGCTTTTTACACTATTGCTGGGGGCTTTCTGATCTATTCTAAGTCAACTATGCTGGTCATTTCCTAGCCACATGGCATTAGCTGCCATCTTAGTAACCCTGCCTTCTCAGTCTTGTTCTGGCACCTCCTTCTTCATTTGTGTTTTCATGTCAACTTCCTGGATCTCCAATAAAAATTCCTCAGGCCCAATGAAAACTGAGACCCCCTCCTTCTCTGGACTGAGGAGACCTACCTTATCTTCTCCCTAACTATAGGCTGATTGCTCTTTATTGGCCAGTCTGAAGATGATGGAGAAGAATGTTTCTCTGAGCCAGAAAATGCTTCATAATAATGACAATACAAAGTCCCTTTGATGGGTTGTATATGATTGGCACCTATTAGGAGGTGTGGCCTTGTTGGAGTAGGTGTGCCACTGTGGGTATGGGCTTAAGACCCTCATCCTGGCTGCCTGGAAGTTAGTCTTCTACTAGCAGCCTTCAGATGAAGATGTAGAACTCTCAGCTCCTCCTGCACCATATCTGCCTGGATGCTGCCATATTTCTGCCTTGATGACAATGGACTGAACCTCTGAGCCTGTAAGCCAGCCCCAATTAAATGTTGTCTTTTATAAAACTTGCATTGGGCCGGGCGTGGTGGTGCATGCCTGTAATCCCAGCACCTGGGAGGCAGAGGCAGGCAGATTTCTGAGTTTGAGGCCAGCTTGGTCTACAGAGTGAGCTCCAGGACAGCCAGGGCTACACAGAGAAACCCTGTCTCGAAAAAACCAATAAATAAATAAATAAATAACTAAATAAAACTTGCATTGGTCATGGTGTCTGCTCACAGCAGTGAAACCCTAACTAAGACAGCACCACACTGTAACCAGATCTCTAAGGTACAGAAATCAGCAGTTGAATACACAGTGCACAAAAACATCCTTTCCCCCAATGTGCCTACATAAAAGGAAAGGCAGGAATTTTCATTTAGGAGTTCCTTGGTAGCATTGTCAAGAACAGATTCTGTTGTAAAGTAAGAGTGGGAGGTGAGAAAGTAAATATGGAAAATATAGACTGCTCTGCAGGAGAAGCTGAGGACAGAATGGTGCAAAAGATAGCAATGCACCCAGAAAATGTTGACTAGTTGGGGATATTCATTTGTTATTTGGACAGGCTCTTACTATGTGCCCTGGCTGGCCTGGGATTGCTGTATAGACCGAGCAGATCTCAGAGTCACAGAGAACTGCCTACCTCTTCCTCCAGAGTGCTGAGCACACATACTATGCCTAGTCATGAGATTTTAAAAAGATAATAATCAAGATGCATATAAGTTAAGACTAAGCAGCTAGTTACAAAGAAAAAAATTTAAAGATTATAGGGTAATTGATTGAGGAGTCTAGAAGCTAGGACAGGATGTGATCTGAATATAGTGATTGTTATTACTCATGGGAAGAAGAAATAACACAACTTCTAAGAAAATTCTACTGTAAGTAAGGGTCAGAAAATGGAGAGAGTTCATGTCTAATGGTGTTTAATTTTTCAAAGGAGTTCATGCCTATATTCCATTTTTGCTCTAGGATTCTCCAAGGGAAACTCTTCTTTCAGAGGTCATGGTATCATAGCAGAAATAAAAATATTATCTACTGTATTAGATCTGAAAGGAAGCTGGATTCTTCAGGTGTAGTGAGTATTCTAGAAAGTAGATACCGCATAAATTACCTGTTGATAAATAACCTGTTCTTTTTCTCCTGTCTGGTTAGGCTGTGACAACATGCTGATGGCTATAAAGTCTTTGAAAATAGTGAAGAAGACCATGGACCCAGATGGCTCTTGGATGAAAGATGCTGGGAGTAACTCTGCAAAAGTGTATCTATTAGCTGGATCCAGAAACAACACAGTTTGGGAATTTGCAAATTTGCGGGCATTCATGGAAGATAGTATCAAGCCTGGTCCCCGTAAGCTAATCTTACCACTTTCCTGGCAGGGATCAGGGCAAGTGGTCTACCAAAGCTTTCTTTTTTTCCACAATCAAGGAACTTCTAATGAGATAATTAAATATAATCTGCAGAAGAAGGCTGTGGAAGATCGAATGCTTCTCCCTGGAGGGGCAGGCCGAGCACCCATCTATCAACACTCCCTCTCTACGTACATTGACCTTGCTGTGGATGAACATGGACTCTGGGCCATTCACTCAGGACCAGGTATCCAAGGCCATTTGGTTCTCACAAAAATTGAGCCTGGCACTTTGGGAATAGAACATTCATGGGATACACCATGTAGAAGCCAGGATGCTGAAGCTTCCTTCCTCCTGTGTGGCGTCCTCTATGTCGTCTATAGTTCCGGTGGCCAGGGCCCTCATCGAATCACCTGTGTCTATGATCCACTGGGCACTGTCAGGGAGGAGCATCTGCCCAATTTATTTTTCCCCAGGCGGCCAAGAAGTCACTCCATGATCCATTACAACCCCAGAGATAAGCAGCTGTATGCCTGGAATGAAGGCAATCAGATTGTTTACAAACTCCAGACAAAGAAAAAGCAGCCTCTGGAGTAATGAATGGCAGTTTGGAGAGAGAGCTGTGTGGCTTGGGCAGTGGTTTTCTGGGACACTGAGGTCACAGCCCCTTTACAGTGGAGTATCTACGCCTCTAGATGCATACAGGACTAGGTTCTAAAAGTTGAAATACATATTCTTTCTTTCCCAAATGTCACTCACTGCCTTAGGAATCTTTTGAGAGCATAGATGTGGTACAATCCAATTGACCAATACCTTGCCTTCACCCAAAACTGATGGGACTTAAGGCCTCTTTTATCTGGTTTACTTATTTCCAATCTTTCCTTTTGCCTTCCAGCATTTTCTCTGACTCTGCTCTATTCCCCATCCAGCAAGTAGTATCTTGCCAGTCCCAGTATTGACTTCTTCTCTGGACTTCACTCAGGTGCTGTCCTCTTTTTCAAATGCCCATAAAGATTTTTTTTGTTGTCCAACTGTTTTAGTTACATTTCTTGTTTCTGTGACCAAATAACTGACAAGAAGCAACTTAAAGGAGAAAAGGTTTATGCCAGTTTATTGTTTTAAAAGGGAGCCAGGCACAGTAGTGCACACCTTCGGCCCCGGCATTCGGGAAGCAGAGGAAGGTGGATCTCTGTGTGTTTGAGGCCAACCTGGTCTACATGGTAAGTTCTAGGCCAATCAGGGTGATAGTGTAAGATCTTGTCTTAAAAAAATGGATATAGTCCATCATGGTAGTAGTGAAAGTGTGGTGGAGGAACATGAGACAGATGTTCAGATTACATCTGTAATCAGGAAGCAGGGAACAAACAGGAGGAGAAACTTAAAGACTTGCCCTCACAGAACTCACGCCTAGCCATGGTAACACAAGGCCTGCAGTCAGCTGGGAACCAAGAGTTCACGAGTCCACAGGGCACATTTCACTCATCGGACTGCAACGCTCAGGAAACACTATTTTATGTTGATGTCTGATTTTTATTTCCTCTAGCTTTGCCCTTCTGCCAAGCCAAGCGGATACAGTAACAGTGTAAAATCATGAATAGTTGGATGTTAATTTCTAGTTACAAAGCTCTTTTTACATTGTTTAATTATCTTTTTTGTTTGTTTGTTTGTTTTTTTCGAGACAGGGTTTCTCTGTATAGCCCTGGCTGTCCTGGAACTCACTCTGTAGACCAGGCTGGCCTCGAACTCAGAAATCTGCCTNGTCCTGGAACTCACTCTGTAGACCAGGCTGGCCTCGAACTCAGAAATCTGCCTGCCTCTGCCTCCCAAGTGCTGGGATTAAAGGCGTGCGTCACCACCGCCCGGCGTTTAATTATCTTTTTATCTTTGTCCTTTATGTACCCATCTTCATAGTTGCTAAGCTAGAGGTGTGAGTTATTCAAAGCAGCAGCAAGCTGCTAGGAAAGCAAACAGCTAGGAAAGACTGCAAACCTCCTAGAATTCCCATCACCCAAGGAAGGAAGTATCAATTAAATACTTTGCTCACTTATCCTTAATGAGTGTGTCCATCAATTCAGCCTAAAAATAATACTCTGCCCCTTAGCCCGTTTCAGGCCTGCACAAGGTCTTTTATAGGTCTTTCAAAGTCTGCTTTGTCTAAAAAAAAAAAAAAAAAAAACCAATCCAAGGGTAAGGATACAATTCTAGCCTCATCTTGTTTTTCTGTTGCCTGCTTCTTTCTTCTTGCTTTCAGTGTAATAAAAGTTAGATTAAGAAAATAATCTCATCAGGTTCTATTCCAGTATTACTGTGCTGGGATTACTGTGAAGGACGATCCCTAACGCACAAAGGCACTTGGTAAAGATTCTAGTCTGGATGGAAGCCAGATAGCAAGCAGCCTTGCCGCAGCAGGCTTGCTAGGCGTTACAGAGGGCAGTGTGACTCTTGAGAGGGGGCTCTTTTTCAAAGTGTCTCCCACATGTGTGTCCCACTTGGCCGAGTCTAGGTCACAAGTGAGGCTGCAGTGCCAGCCTGTGTCATGTGCTGAGGTCTCTGCCTTTCCAGGTTGGTCATATGAGAAGGCTTGCTTTTGTGTGCTTGCAGCTGTTTCTCTCTCTTTGCCAAGTCCAGGCTGGGCCCACGGGCAGTGAACTAAGAGAGATCCACCCCCATACCATCTGAGTAGATCTTTGGCAGAGCAGAATGACCCACAGTTCTGATGGAACGGCCCTGAGAGCCCAGGTCTTTTGCAGAACAAGGTAGATATGAACGAATAACTGTGATATACCAACCCCATAAACCCAGGGTCAATCTCTGCTCTATGGGCAGAGTCAAGTTACTTACCTTACTGACAAAGAACATGACCTATTCATGTTGAAGAGTGCAAGGGCATTATCCAAAGGAGTGAGCTCTGTATACACGGTCCCTTTGAAGCGTGCTGTCTGGCTTCTGTCTGGGAAATGTTTGGGATTCAATAGTTCTGCAAGATAGACCCATCTCAAACAGTGCACCCTGGTACACAGAATCCCCACAGGCAGAATATCTCTTTTAGGTGAAATTTTCTTTGGAAAGGACCTGTTCATTGCTACTTTTCCTAACAGCGTGCAGGCCCCAGAACACCTGCTTCTGTATCATTCATGTGTGGTTGGATTTAAATGAAGATTGGTGATGTCTCCATGACCCACAGCAATGGTTATTATATTGCTGCACATTAGAATCACCTGGGGAGCTCTAAGACTCCTAATATCCAGGCTATCCCCACCCCCCCAACACCATCAAATCAGACCCTCTGGAGACCTGAGGAAAGTATCTGTAATTTTAGAGCTCCTTGTAAAACTGCACATAAGCTAGAGAAAGCCAATTTCATAAAACATTTTAATAATTGTATAATTTTGAGAAAATGCTAGCAGTTTTGGGGGGCCTGGGGAAGAAACTGCCCCCATATCTCCAGGTTACCAGTGGGATTTGGAACTATCCACGCGTGAACTTACGTGAACTGCGCAGGCTCTGTCTCCAAAGGCCTCTCTGCCGCTATTTTAAGGAAGTGAAAGAGCCAAAGGGTGTCCTGCTGTGACACAAGTCTGGGGCCCCAGTCTTCCTCTACTGGCTTTGCCTTCGCTCTGCTGCTGGCCATGGCCCCGCAATGCTCACACAACTGTTTGCCACAGTGTTTATGTTCTGTTCATGYGTGCAAGCCTCTGGCAATACCAGTAATTTTAGACTAATTAAAAAAAAAAAAAGACGTGTCCTGTAGTGTCTGTCAACACCCCAGGCATAAGCAACTGGAGTCCAGCTTAGTAAAGACTCCTGCCAGAGTCCCTGTGCCGCTGCCATCTGAGGCCCTGGAGATTTTAAGCAGATAAAATGAGCCACCGGCCCTAGGAGGCCCGGGTAGGGCAAGCAACTGGTGGTAAAACCGAGGGCCTTTTGCAGGCTTGAGGTAGGTGTTGGGACTCTGTCGCCGGGTTTTTTTTTTGTTTGTTTGTTTGTTTGTTTGTTTTGTTTTTTGTTTTTGTTTTTTGCATACTTGTACCTGACCTTGCAGGGCACAGGAAGTGTTCTGTCTTCAGTTATTCACAAGACAGAACACCAGAGCTTTAACCACTAGAGGGACCTTCAGGAAAGGTGGGGGGCGGGGTGTGCGGCTGCGGTGGAGGTTGAGTTTAGATAGACTTAAGAGAGACGCCGAACCCAAATTGGGGGTGGTCTGGGCTGAGACTGGGAACGATGGCAGCTCTTAGACTACCCTTAACCTTAGTGGGATTACACAAGGCCCGGTGTGTGTGTATGTCTGTGTGTGTGTGAGCTTTGGTGCTCCTTTCTGCCATTCTCCGCTCGCTTTCCTCGTCCTGCTGACAGATTACAAAAGCTCTGGAGACCTGAGCACAGTGGGACACAATGAAAATGCCTAGGGGCCTTTCTGCGGCAGGAAGGGTGCAAGAGTCCGAGGTGCAAGCAGTGGGTTGGACCCGGAGAGGGCGTGGTCTCCCGGGAGGGGCGGGGTTTGAATCAGCACGCGAGCGCTGCCTGGGGGCGGGGCTGACTAGGCAAGTCCCTGTGGAACTGGAACTGTGGCTCTTAGGTCCTCGCGGGCCACTGCGGTGCGCGAGAAGGAGGAGGGGTGGCAGAGGGGCGGTCCTAGGGGAAGGCCCCAGCAGCTAGAGAGCCACACTCCCGGACGAGCCTCTCTGGGGTCCCCGCCCCCGTCACGTGGGTGCCGAACCGGGTCGGTGCTGGCGGGTCCGCCACTAGGTTGGCAGTTGGTCCTTGGGCCAGTGGCCTGTCACTGGGTTCTCGGTTCTTATGTTGGAAAGTGTGAGGGACACAGGAGCGACCTGCATACCTGAGCCTCCGAGAGAGAAGCTGCGCTCTGGCATCCAGGTCAGTGGGGTCTCCCTGCCTAGGCTCACCGCTATCCCGGGAACTGAGTACTCCCAGATCCAAGGACTACAAGGGTAGTTGGGGGTCCGTGGTCTTTTAGACCTCCGAACGTTTTCAAGATTTGGGGACCCACTTATTTGTCTGGGAGACTGAGAAAAGGGAGTAACTCCCGTGGATTTGCTTGAGTTTTCTACCCGACCCTGCTGATGTGCCACCAGCCCCGCGTTTCTACAGGTGGCAGAGTGGTCCCCAGGATACCGGGTGTTCCGATATCTCAGAGTTCCGGGCTATTTTGTCCCAGTCTTGAGTCCCGTGAGGGCAGTAGCGGCGTCAACTGGAGATCCCTAGGTGGGCTTGTTCCATAGACCTTTGGTCCGGATAGCCTTGGCCAGGAGCAGTTCTGTGCACTAATTGCTAAATGCAACACACTTCCCAAAGGCTCAAGGCAGGATTAGGGTGTGGGGATGCTTCTGTTTTTAAAAGTGGGTCCTCCTCCCTCTTTCCATCCCGTCGCCAGACCCGTACTTTTCCCTCCGATTAGAATAAGGTCATTATATGTTTACAAACTAGAACCTCCAAGGCTCGGGTAAGATTCAAATAGTCATTCAGTTCTTTCTTAGACTATTGAGGTATTTGATATAGATCAGTCTTTCTCTTCATATTTTGGTTTTATTCCTGTTTGGCTTTATTTCTCTTGGTCCTTAATAGATTATATTGTAGACTGTAGTGTTTATAAGATTACCGTGTATTTTGTTAAATGATCAACTACAGGAAGGAAGTCAACCACAGGCCTAATTAATCTTCAGTCTTAGATTACTATTGGTATACTAAAAATGTTATCTGATTAGAAATAATTTCTTTCTTCACCAGCCCGTTTGTATGCATATCTAAGTGACTTTAAAGTGGAATATTGTTAAGTCTTTTGCTGTTATTTTCATTGGGGATTTTAGTTAAGGCTGATGGTGATGGGGAACTGGTGATCTAATTTTGACCCTTGCGAATGCTAACTAGGCAAGTGCTCTACCACTGAGCAAAACACTCAGCCCTCACATAATATGTTAGTGGTATCACTTTGATTTCATGATGTGCCAATTTTAATTTATTGCTACCGTTGTCTGTGTTTTGGAAACTGAGGCAGATGTTCTAAGTAGATGGATAACATCTAAGAGATACATGTAAGAGATAAAGGCAGTCAAAGGTTGGAACAAACTTACAGAAATTCTAGGGTTTTGATTTTGTTTTTGTTTTCACCAGAATAAGGAAAATCTGGGAAAGTTTTAAGAAGGATCAATGTATATGAGGGACCTCACAGGAAGATGTCAGCAGTGACCTGGGTCATGGAAAGGTCTATAAGGCAAACTCAGTCTGTCTCTGAAAAATGACTGCTGGTCCTTGTTGGTTCCTGGCCCAACTGGTAGACAGAACAAAATAACAACAACAAAACCAAGGTTAGGGACATCCATGTATGGGATATTAAGCAGAGACTGACTTGTGGTCAGCTGAGCTTATCAAAGTTAGAGTCCTTGAACTTTGACCTGCCCAACCCCCAGCCTGACGAAATCTAGTAAACATTTGTGGAAAGGTCAGCTGACACTTTGGAGCAGTGTCCTTCAGACACAAACAAGCTTGAGAATTGCCTGAAGCTCTTCAAATGTGGATTTTGATGCTGTGGGTCAGGGGTGAAGTCTGGCATTCTGCATTTCTAACCCATTTCTTTCCTGTTTGTATCAAGAATTCATAGTGATGTACAAACTCTCCGAAGGCCTCGGAGTTTTGCAAACTCTTCAGGTTAAGTAGGTCTCCAGGTGTTTCTGATAACAGCTGGGTRGGATYGGCTATTGGACTTGGTAATGCTTGGAGGGCCACAGCTGAAGGCCGGTTAGGAGACTGTCAGGCCAATTCAGGTAACTATGAGGAGAGTGAAGTGTGAGTGAGCAGTCAGAAGAGACCCTAGAAATACCAGGGCCAGGAAATGGGAGGTTCCAGCCTTTATATTGATTAGACAGAATAATATTCTAGGAAAAGGAACAGTTCTTGGAGAATTCTACTTAAACTTTGGATGCAAGGATTAATACACTGCCCAGACAATACTGGTCAGCAGCTAATTTGTATGTGTCCATAAATTTGTGGGTTTTGTTTTTTCTCCTGAAATACATATCTGTTTATCATTCATTTCTGTTTTAAATCCCCTGGTGAGGGAGAAAGAATGAATATACATGTGACATGTTTTGAACATTATTAAGCCCCACTAAGTGTGTGCCTCCATATAAGATATGACGGTCACCCCTCTGTGCACAAAAGTAAAGCTAAAACCCTGGGCTTGGGTTTTCCTGAGTCACTGGTTTCCTTGCTTCCTCCTCTGAGCAGTTCCACTTCCTTTGCCCTTTGCTGCCCTAGTATCTTGTTTTGTTTGTGTTTGAAGGCACCTGTGTATGTTTATTTTTGGAGTCTAGGGAAGGTGAGCTCTATCKCGTATAAAAACTGAAATGCCAGTCTGTTGGGCCTAGTGGTTCTCCTCAGGGGCTGTTATTACTTCTAATACTTGTGGTAAAGAGCCTTGTAGGAGATGGGTACCCTAAATTAAACTAGTGAGCTTTCTCTGGAGATTTCCAGAAGGCCTCAGACTTCTAGAGGCATTCTGACTCAGCCTGTCTCCAGCAAACTGAACATTTCTCTGTGCCTTAATGGCATTGGTTTGGTGCTCCTTGGTAAGTAATTCTTGCTTTCATTTCCTCTATGTCTCTGATTACATTTATTCACATGAGAGCTAAGCATTCATTGTGTATGATGCTTTTTATTAAGTTCCATGTTGAATTGTAATCTTGTACACATCTGTACATGTCTGTAACACATCTGTAGACACAGGTAGGATAGGACTGCCTCTCTGGTAAGATAATCTATAATATTGTGATTTTTAGGCCAGTTTATTTTTTAACTCCATCACTAATGTTCCTTAAACTGAGGAGTTTGTTCTGCCCTTTTGTGCCTCTTTGCCTGAGGAGTGTATGTGTCTTAGATTATAATATTTGGACATTGATTTTTGCTTGGTCATGAATCTGAAATACAAATCTGTTCACGCTCCTTTTCTGCTTAAAATCCCCTGGTGGATCCCTCAATGCAAAATACAAGAAGTGACTACAAACAGAAAAGATGCAATATTCAAACGTTGATTAAGCCCTGTAGATTGTGTACTCTATGCAAGACGTGACGGCCATCAATCACTGTTTCCTCTTTCTGAGGGCATCTGTTGCCTCAGCTCTGTAACATGGATGAGAGCCCCAGAACCCCCTCATCTCAAGTCACTTCACTCTCTTCACTAATACCATATATGAATTACAATAGAATCTGCTCTCTGCTGTGTTCCTCTTGCCTCTGTATTCATACTCAGAGCAGCTGTAGCTACACTAGCTCTCCTGTGAGACCTAATACTTAAAGATATCAGCAAGAGTTTCCCATGCGAGTGGGACCTGCATTGGCTGGCAGGCTTTGCTTCTGTAAAGAGGGAAAGGAACAGGTCGTTTTGTGAGAGAGAAGGGAAGGAATGGGAACAGAAGCTAAAAGACAGGAAGGGCAGGCTCAAGGAAGAATGGCTCAATGGCTAGAATTATGGGGTGTGGTGGGGTGTTGTATGACTTTCCTGGGGAGACATCTACAGATGTCTACTCAACACAGATAAGACTCTGATGACACACTAAAGAAGTGATTCCACCCGAGCCTAGCTTAGAGAACCAATGGATTTATGAGGGGTTACTGACAGGCGTGTGGGTGACTTTAGGACACCCACATCCCTTAGTGTGGGTGAGAACATGGGAGCGCCTTGCTCATCTTGCTGGCAACATGACCGGATAGTCTCTCTTCTCCAGCAATTATTTACTGCTTTCATAACTTAGGGAGGGCCCTTGTGTGTCTCGTAACTTCCCAGCTAACTGAGACTCCCAGGTACCCCTAGATAAGTTTCACCAGCTTCCTGGTTTGTGTGAGTTTGTTTACCCGCTCCCTCCAGGAGGAAGTGTTTGGATTCAGTGGAAATGGCAGTACCTAATGGGGATGTTTAAAGTGGAAAGGCTGGAGTCCAGGAAAGGAAAAGATGGTGGAAGGCCCTGAAGATTTGGGGCTAAAGCATCCAGATTTTGATCAATGTGGTAACATATGCTAAAATCCCAGCTACTTAGCAACATGGTAAAAACTCATTTCAAAAGAAAAAGTTTTTTTTTGTACTGATGACATTGAAAGCTATGAGTAATGTGGAAAAGGCTCTGTGTAAGTTTGTTTTCGGGAAGATGCTAGGCTGGGAAGGGTAGATTAGAAGGACCACAGAAGGACATGTTATTGGAGTAAGCCATAGGAGAATCTTAGATCCTGAATCGAGTCAGTGACTATAGCAACGAAGTGAGCTTGCCAAGAAATGACCGATTGGATTTGAGGGAGAGGAAGAGTCATACTAGATACTGACTGGCAGAGAATGAGGTGATTGTGAATGGGTATGGGACTGTGGAGGAGCTCAGGAGGGGAGGGAAGGGGAAGAACATGGTGATCCATCTTAAAATCAGAAGAATCTTGGGTAGCTTCTTGCTTAATTACCCTTTATGCTTTCACCCAACAGAATGGCAAAGTCCAAAGCAGTGTACCCCAAATCACCCCATTCTTAGGTGTAGATCCAGGCCTACTAGCCTCCTGGCTTCCACCACATCATCTGTAGGCCTGTGTTATGGACTAGAGGAGAGCAGCCAGAAGGTCTGGGTGGATCCCATTAGCCAGTGAGAACAGGCTTTTCATCAGATTGGGGGATTCTGTGTGTAGAACAGAACAGGAAGCTAGAGCCATACCGCTCCGGAGTTCAGGACCTGGTGGGTGGCAGCCAGTGCCTGAAGCTCATGAGGCCATTTGTTTGTTTACTTATTTATTTGGTTCTGAGGCCTTTCCGTAGGTGGGGCTGTTCAGGTGCTTTTTATGGTATCGGAACTCTGTTCTCAGTATGCTCTACATGCATACTCAGGGTTTTTATTTTGGGAGTGTAACCATTAACCCATTTACCAATTCATCGGAAATGTATATTCTAAGGACCCAACACTCTGTTCTTTCCTAGGCAAACTTTGGGGACGCATTCAACATTCCATAGGATGTTGCTACTGTAGTGATGAATAATGAGAGACAGAAGGGGAAGGTGCTGTGAATGACAGCCAGCTGGGGACAGCAAACCAGTCCTAAGGACCTTCTGTCCTCTGAATGGTGGCGATTGTGACACCGAGTGATGGATGGGAAGAGGACTTATCTGGTAGCTGTGAGAGACTCGGTGAGCCTCCTCCTCACACCCCTTCTGCACTTCTCTGACCAGCCAGGCTTCTCAGCTGCTGGCCTCCCAGGACAGTCTTGCCTTTGTCATGGACCTCAGGACAGGGGTCACTTCCATCTGCTAAGGCAGAGAGCTACGTAGATTAAGATATGTGAAATGATTGGAATTGATCCGTTGGCCTGTGGAAGCTGTCAAACCCGAACAGTAATTCACCTGACGCTGAAGGGGAACTTGTCCAGCCATGCTGGCTTTGTCTTGCCTGTTTCCACCTCTTCTTGTTCTGAGGTTGAGTTAGTGTCCTTGCCCTGTCATCCTAATGAGACTTAAGTGTGTGCTTGAGCCTCCTCACCCATGGGGAAGTCGCAGGGACCAGTCGCAGGCAGCAGACTTGGGTTGCCCCAGGTTTAGGAATGACTTCTGCACACGTGAGGTGGGTGGAGAACCCATTAACAAAGATTAGTTACTTCTGGAGACTTTGGAATGTGGCTCTCCCTCGTGGAATTCCCAAGGGGCTTTATCCCTTCCCAGAGATAAAGATTCCAAAGAGAAGGCAGTTATCTAAATCCTGGAATTTCTTTGCCTTCCTGGGGAGGCTCAGAGCCCTGTTGACTGCCTGAGGGTGTTTTTTGTTTGTTTGTTTATTTGTTTTTTGTTTTTTTTTTTAACCAAGAATACTCAGAATGCTTCACTCTCCAGGGTGAAGATGTAGTTTCACAGTACATGCTGGAGTGTGTCAGTCAAATGCAGTTGGGCATCTCAGGCTGGGCAAGGCCCCTCTGAGTGAGAAGGCTGCTCCCGTGACTGTCCAAGGTATCCCAAGAAGTCATCGCTTTCTCCTCTTCCTCCTTCAAGTTTTTAATTTAAAAATTTTTAATTTTTAATATACACATGTATATTATGTGTATACATGTCAGGTATGTGCATATGAGTGTAACTGCCCTCAGAGGTCACTGGTGTCAGGTTCCTCAGGAGTTAGAGTGAATGACAGTTTTGAGTGGTGGGAATTGAACTCAGGTCCTTGCAAAAGCAGTATGTGCTCATGACTGCTGAGTCATCTCTTCTGCCTCCAAGAGTCCTTACCTAATGTCTCCAGTCTGCTTTTGATAGAAAGACCCAGAGATCTATTCTAAGAGCAACTCCTTAGTTGATAGTTGATTTTGTGTGTGTGTGTGTGTGTGTGTGTTTGAGAGAGAGTTGTAGAGGAACCTAGAGGGAAAGAAAGGTCAGGAAACAGGAAGGTTCCACAACTCAAGACCATATTTCCCTTAAACCAAAGAGGCTTTTTCATGACTATCTTGGCACTGGACTGCTTACCGGAGGCAACCAAGGTGTAATGGAATGTTCTCCTGGGTATGTTGACAAAGGGCTTATCTCCTGAGGCAAAGGCAATGCTGGTCAATGTTATGGGAAACACCCCATGCTGGGGTTCTAACGCAGGATTTTTGGCTTGCTACCACCTAGTCCCCATCTCTGTGAAACAGGTTTGTGAAGGTTCTAGAGGTTTAATTTTATATATTGCAACATGAATAATTTGTCTGTGCGGCCATGTGTGTGCAGGTTCATATAGGGGCCAGAGGTCAACCTTGGGTTTCTTTCTTTTTTCTTTTTTCTTTTTTGTTTTTTCAAGACAGGGTTTCTCTGTGTAGCCCTGGCCATCCTGGGCTCTGGAGACCAGGCTGGCCTCAAACTCAGAAATCCACCTGCCTCTGCCACCCCAAGTGCTGGGATTTGTCTTTTTTGCTAGGCATGGTGGTACATCCCTTTAATACTAGTTTGTTGTTTTGAGACAAGCTCTCTCCTGGTACTCTTGTACTGCTTAGGCTGGCTGGGCAGCAAGCCCCAGGATCCTCTCTCTTGTCTCTGCTTCCTAGCTTTGGCATTGCAAGTGCAGCACAACACCCAGCGTGGCAGGACTGCCTCGGGCGTGTTGGGGTGTGTGGCATCACTTATCCCATATCCGCATTCTCTGAGCCTTAGGGGCAGCAAGGGGGAAGGGAGCTGGGGGAGCGTGCTAAGAGAAGTTAAATTGTGATTTAAGGTAGAAATAGCATGTTTTGCTTGTTCAGCATTTTACCAGAGCAAAGGAACAGTTCTTGGCTCTGACACCTGACCTTCACTGGATGTCATGGAAAGGTTTTATTACATAAGCGCTTCCTGCACCCCATCAAGACATCTGGTTCTTCGATGCAACTCTGCTTACCTGGTAACAGCAACAACATCCCCATGTGTCTGTCTAGGTTTGCTTTGTGCCAGCTCTCTGGTGCAGACAATGCCCCGGGCGCAGATTATTGTCCTGCTTCTGCAGAGGAGGAAACCGACTCCTCCTGCTCTCCCCACCCCGCCATTGCTTTATGGCAGGCAGCTGGTTTTCTCCATCGTGAAGGCTTGACCTGCCTAATCCTCCAGGGCCTTGGCAGCTCTAAGATGCCACTTTGAGTCAAACAGGTTCAAGGCTGCAACTTGGAGCAAGCCTGAGTTTTTAGTTTCTCATTTGTTCATTGGCTTACTGCTCATGGAGGCCCGCTTCATTTGGTGGTTGTGTTGTTGTGAAGATTAGATGAAAGGATGCGGTCATCGTTGGCTAGAGTGCTAGCTTGGCTTGGTGCAGGCAGTCAGCAATGGTATTATCATTATTTTTTCCTTTCTCAAGAAGCCTGAGGAAAACGTTTTGTCAGAAGGAGTGGTTCACATGAAGTAACCTTCCCTCCTGATGCTGAACTTTCAAGAGTGAAGTGGCAGGTGTGCCACAGAAAGAACAGTCATGGTGCGGGGCGGGGGGGGGGGGGGGGGGGGGTGCAGAGGGGGAGGAAGTCCAGGAGGAGAGTGACAGTGGAGCCTGCAGCAGGTCAGTTTCAGATGGCTGGTCGTCAGCCTTCAGACACGGAAAGCACACAGAGTTCAGGGAGTTAGCTGTGGCAGGGTCAGGGCGGAGTCCTGTCCCTAGGCTCCCAGCATCAATTTGTGTGTGTTCACAGTCTAGGGGAAAAGGACCATACCATGTAAATTTTCTTAGCTTGGCTTCATTCGTAGAAATAGAGAGGAGCTTTCCTTGAGTTTACCAAACGTGTCACATGGAGACATGTGGAAGGAGGGACTGTAAATGTTGCAAAATTAGTGATGCTCTTGTCGTGCAAGGGCTGAGAGGAGACAGGAAGGTGTAGGAATGTGGGTGAATGAGGCAACTACCATGTTTTGCCCAGACTTGCATCTCTCCACTGAGCAGCAGGAGGCTTTGGGTGTGAGGGAAGAGACAATACAGGGCTCCTTGGTCAACTAAATGAGTTACAGAACAGGAGGCCAGCCCGGAGGTGGTGCCTCACGCCTTTAATCTCAGCACTCAGGAGGCCGAGGCAGGAGGATCACTGTAAGTTTGAAGCCAGCCTGGTCTATAGAGTTGCTAGTTCCAGGACAACCAGGGCTCTGCAGAAAAACCCTGTTTCCAAAAGGAAAAACAAAACAAAACAAAACAAAACACCCCAAAAGAGCACCGGAGGCATAATTGAGAAAACGAGGTTCGAGAAAAGGAGGAAACCCTCCATTGCTAAAAACGGAACAAAGAATCTGGGTTTGATGTCTTGTGCCTGTAATCCCAGCACTCAGGAGGCCTAGGCAGGAGGATCACTGGGAGTTTGGAGTCCTCTTGGTCTACAGAAGGAGACTCTGTCTCATAAAACAAGTTGAAGAAAGAATCTGGGATTGTGGAGTTGGGGGGTGAACTTACTAAGGTGGGAAAAGATAACGGGTCTGAGTAAAGACAGCTATCAAGGGATATAGATAGGGTCCAGTAAAGGCAGGAGAGTAGGAAAGCGGGGGGAGGTCTTTGAGTCTCAGGCTGGTGGATCAGGAGAGTGGAAAGCCTCTGAGAAATGCCTTGTGGTCTGATGCTCTGTAGCCAGGATCTCCAAGAAGTAAGTATCATGTATAATCTTTGCTGATGCCGCCCATGGCCTCACCATGACCAGGTTCTGAATGTTCTTCCAGACACAGAGGCAGGCTTCCTGTGAAGACTGTAAAAACATGCTGGCCTATGACTTGGAGAATCATGGCATTTGGTCTGAGGTGTTAGTAGAAGGGAAAAGGACAATGTGACCCGAGACTCTGGACTCCCAGGTAATGCTGGGTGTAGAAGGGCCCTAGTAACCGCACTGAGAAATCTGACTTAATGCAGCCTAGGCCACAATGAAATTTCATCCCCAGGAGCCGGCAGAGAAGGGCTGTGATCACCGGGGCCTTATAATACAAGTAGGCTAAGGTTTTGGATGGGGTGTGCTGTTTGGTAAGATGGGGAGTGCTGTGGTTAAGGAATGTGGATGCCTGGGGGGCATGAGATAGCCTGGTCTGGAGTGCTGGGAGAGAGCATGTCTCAGAGTAGGAACTAATCTACCAGGTCTAGGGAAACGTTTTCAGGAACAGAGGTAGCTATAATTCCTAGGTCCTCTAGATAATTTTCATACCATTCTCTGCAGGCATAGTGGGAGCTCTAGCTGAGTGGGTAGTGTCCCCTGTCCGAGTGGGATTTAAGCGCTGGAATTTAAGTGTGTAGAGAAAAGCCGGTGGTTAGGTTGACCAAGGAGTCACCAAGGGTAAGTAGAGCACCAGCACTGGAGCATGATCATTTACTAAGGACTCACCACGCCCGAGGCACTGGGTGCAGGATTTGCGCTTACTTAAACTTCACTGGCTGCCTCAGAAGCTTGAGTGCTGCAGGCAACTGACTGGACAGGACACGTGACTTTCCCAAGGTGTCCTAACTGGTGAGTGACTGGCATCACACTTCTGCTTGGTTGTCCTGACCCTAAATGCCTGTTGTCTCTACCTCGCCACCACATTTCAGGTCCAGAGTAAGCAGTAGATTATCTGAAGATCCTGTTCTCCTTAATGATGACAAAGCAGGAAGATGGTCAAGTCAGCATGTGCCTGACCATGTTAATCTCCGGAGGAGGAACTTGGTAGAAGTGGCTGGGTTGTCATAAAGCATATTGTAGTTCTAGGTAGCAGCAAAGCTCAAAAATAGTAACACATTGCTGTTCTTTTCTTTTCTTTTCCTTTTTAAAGTGTGTGTCTATCTATGTGCGCATACTTGTATATGGTTAAGTGCTTGCATGTATGTATGCTGTATGTATGTGCACCACATGTGTGCCTGCCTCATGCCTTCTGAGCCTAGAAGAGGGCTTCAGATCTCCTGGAACTAGTGTTATTAGGGGTGGGGATGGGGGGGTGCGAGCTACCATGTAGGTGCTGTGAGCCAAACCCAGGTATATGCAAGAGTAGCAGGTACTCTTTAACTGTTGAGTCATCTCTCCAGTCCCTATGCTGATGGCTTTTAAAGGTATCAGAGAAACTATCTACCCCTTACTACTATAGGTAATTTCTGAATTCTTAGCTAAATTCCTCTTGTTTTTCCCATTCAAGAAAATATGTTAAAATAGGGCGTGATGACTCTGATTGTCTCAGTGAGTACAAAAGGCATCTTAACTTTAGCTAAGCCTTTAGCTAACTTCATCATTAGTCACATCAGTTGCAAAACTCCATCATTTTAGGACCTTGGGATGTTTAGCAAGAGTGGTGCTCTGGAGTGGGCTGGAAGCGCATAGTAAGGGATGAGAGTCAGGGCAACCTGGGCAGTAGCCCAGGTGAAGCTGTGGGGGCGGAGACGCGTGGCTGATACAGCGTGGTAAAGCACTTGCCCAGAGCTTGCCCAAGCAGAGGTCTGGAGTGGGCGCTAGGATCCCCGCATGAAAGGGCAGCATTGTTCCCATGCGTGGCGTGTTCAAGCTCTGAACAGGTGGGTGCTGATGGGAGCTGTCTGTTCAAGTCAGGGATCTTCTGGTTGTTTGTTGGCGAGCCAGCTGGTCATTATCATTGAGTAGGTCTACCCCGGTCTTGATCCTCTATCAGGCTTGATGTGCCTCCTGCAGCTCAGGACCCAGTCCTAGTCCCAGAGGCCATTCTTCGTTCTGTCTTCTCTGTGACCCTGGGAAAGCTATCCATCAGCTCAGAAAATTTGGGAAGATCAACTGCAGAGGATGTAAAAACAGTGGCTCTTCATGTCAAGAAGATTTGGGAGTATCTAGGCYACAATGACCTGTGATCTCATGTTAACAGGCAGTGTCTTGGGGAGGGAGAGTCTCCACCTCCATCTCCCACCTTCCAAATGGGAGCACTTTGAACTTGTCCAGGGTTGCTCTACTATCACAACCCAGCACTCAAGGGTCMGGCCACCTACATTTGAAAGACAGTTTTAGATGAAGTGACAATTGAGTGAAGAAAGGTGTTGGTGAAGAGAGTCCTTCAAGGTACGTGAGAAAGGTAATGCTGTACATCRCTATTATGTGCCACGTGTCTTCCCTACTCCTGGACTGATTCCTCCCTCAGAAGTACTGGCATCTACTAAGAACATGATGGGGCTTCTCTAGRATTTTGGTTTCACTTTGCTGTTTTCCCTCAAAGTCATCACTGGACTTGATACAGGAYGCCTTGATACCAGAGGAAAGGACAGAAGTCCTGCTGCTTCAAGATTAATGCTAGCTGTGAATGTGATCAGAACTTGGTCATTTCCCCACAAAAATCCACAGAGCCGAGTTTCTGCGTTTGCTTCCATGATGGGTACTGCCCAGGTCATTTTCCCTGGTTGTGACTTCTGTGTCAGTTCATTCCCCAAGTGGCTCGTGAGCATCATAAACTTGGCCTGCTTCCTTTCCCTGAGCAGAGTTAGCTGTTAGGTCTCTAGGTGAATGGCTGAGTAAGGAGCCCAGGACTGTAGGAGTGRGCATTTGATCCATAAGWGACTTTCAGCTCCGGAAGGCCATGGCCTTGCTGGATTTCTGTCTGGTACTGCTAGAGGGACCCAGAAAGTTCAGAACGCATGTACTGAATTCAGAACACATGTACTCAAACACATGTGTCTGAGCTCTGGTACCCTCAGTGTCTACTTACGTTTGGCTTGGAGGTAATTGGTTACTTCTTGGTGAGAGTCAGGATACACCTTGACTCTCTGATGTGCCCCCTGAGTGGAGTGAGACAGTGTTGCAGATTTACTGGGCTAGGCACTGAGTCTGAATGGTTTATGCTGTCCTATTTCTTATCACACTGTCCAGCCTTGTATCAAACAGGYATAATAGTAGCCCCAGTATATGATAACCTGAGAGGCTAATGTATATTACTTAYGGTAAGAACCAAACAAAACAGCAGAACCAGAATTTAATTCCGTATCTATCCAGTTTTGCTGGATATGTACCCCTCATCCATGTTAATTTCTTAAAATCCTAACCTTTGAGGTAATGGTATAAAGTAGGGCTCTAAGAGATGATTAGATGTTGGAGTTGAGCCCTCATGACTAGGACTAGTCCCTATTAAAAAGACCTGAGAAAGGATGCTGAAACAGGAAATAGTCCAAATCTTCATTATCTTGGACTCCCCATCTTCAAACTATTAGATTTAAATGTGCATTATTTATAAGCTATGTGTCCAATACGTGGTGACACTGCCATAGACTCAGACAAGGCAGAGTGGGGCTCCTGCACCCTGTCCCTCTTACTCTGGAGGAGGGAAAGCTCAACTTTACTTGGTGATAATGGAATTTCCAAAGGCTGTGCATCAGGTGGAGTGGTTTATGTGAACCTGGAATTTGTATGTCTTTACTGTGGCCCTTTTGAATCAAATCATAGGGACCCCAGTACCTTTTATTTCTTCCTTTGACTCTGAGGAACTGTTGATGAATCTCCGCTGGACCAAACGCCCTGCTATGTGAGGGAGGAGGGAAATAAAAATGGATGTTGCAAACATTTTTATTTCCCTATGTAGAATGAGATTATGMGGSCCMMMARRARRGGGRWACCCAYRCAGTGYCTTGCTCCTGCAGTCTTGTGTTGGTTAGTTTCATCAACTCCCCAYCAACTAGACTTATGTGGGGAGAGGGAACCTTGGCTGAGGAACCTTGGCCTCTCAGTTTGGCCTGTGAGTCATTTTCTTAATTGTTAATTAATGTAGAAGGACCTGGACCACTCTAGACAGTGCCATCCCTAGGTAGGAGGCCTGCGTTATGTCAGAAAAGCCATGAGCAAACCATGGGGACAAGCCAGCAAGCAGCATTCCTCCACSGTCTCCACTTCTGTTCGAGCCTCCAGGTTCCTGCTTTGTTTTCTTTGCGAGGGACTCCACCTCCAAGTTGCTTTTGGTTATGTATTTATCATAGCAATAGAAACCKGACTAGCACAGCCTTTCTTTGGTTTGCAGCAGCACATGCACAAGGAGGGGATTCCTGGCTCCCTGTTTGTGGGAAAGTCCCTAAATTACCCTCTGGCCTAAGAACTCACAGGAACTCACAGTCACTAAGTGGTCTAAGTGACAAGTATCTTGTGACTGGCCTTCTGAGGTTAGAGGACAGTCCCTGCTCCAACCCTCCCTGCCCATTTCCTATGCAGAGCTGTTGCATTGCTTTGAAGAAAAGAAGGTTGGGCCCACGGCTGTTAGTTTGTGGATGGCTGCTATTTCTGTAGGTCTAATGGTTTCTTCCTTGATGTAACCTGATCTGTCCTCACATCCTGGCCTTTGTCCCTAGGTACAATTCACCCAAGAGCTGACTTACAAATAATATAGGTAAACGTTAAGAAATGCCTGCACTTGGATATTTAATGTGTGAGTGTGAATCAGAGCTCTCCCTTGAACTGAGAGAGGGGGAAGCACCTTGGATCAGGATGATCGARTCACCAGCTSCAGGGAGGCTGTTAGCCTTCTTCACATGGGCTTTCCTGACTATGTGTCTTCGGGTTTCATTGTTATGAAGGGATAACATGACCAAGGCAACTCTGAAGWGGAAACTTATGGATTCTTTGGAAAGTCAGGTGYGTCGGATGATGTTTTGATTGGAAAGTCAGTTTGCGTYGGTTGATGTTTTGCTAAAGCAGACACATGWAGGAAYGTTTCRCYGTAGCAGACACAGGTGAAAGGATGTTTTGCTAAAGCAAGCATGTTAAAGGACAAGYGAAGGATTCTTCACTAACAACAGCACACAAGTATTGGTCCATCATACATTTAGTAGCTGAGCTCCATTTGTCATGACTCCAAAGAGAGAAATGCACCTAAAAACTTCTGGTGGTGTGCTGGCGGGTTCTTGACACTTCTGTGGACTTGGCTGACTGGCAGAGTGATGCTAGCTGATGAAGTTGCACGTTCTGAGGCAAGACTGATGGAGGACATGTGACGTTTGAAGGGAGTATAAATAGGACTCAATGGCCTGTGAGAGGGGCTTGCTTGTAGAGCTAGCTGTGCAGTCCTTCTTGGTCTCGCCTCTTTGCTGATCTTCGATTAGTTGAAGAGGCACAGCTGAGAACTTCTCTTGGTGGTCCTTTTGGTCCTGGTCCTTCCTGCTGACTCACGCTGATTCTGCTGAGGCCTGGCTGTCTCTGCTAGGAGATGCCACCACTGCTGATTTGTGCTGCTATCCAGACAACCAAACTGGACTGCTGATATATTTGTGAAGTATTTGTGAGTRGATCGAGCCACCACTGAGGACCTGTAAACTGAACTACTGGTTTCCTAACAGTACAGATGGAATTTGCTTTAAAAAACAATTTCTAAACAGGTCCACTTCTCCCTTATCCTTTTCTTTTCYACTACCTCTGGTGGTGATGAGCTAGACAGGAGGTTAAAGCATTTAAGAACCATCATTGAAAGTAGGCCTTAAAACATTAAAGTTCTATAACTCTCATAAAGGAAAGCATTTAATTGTGGCTGGCTTACAATTTCAGAGGTTCAGTCCATTATCACCATGGCGGGAAGCATGGCAGTGTGCAGGCAGACATGTTGCTGGAGGAACTGAGACTTCTATATCTTGATCTGCTGGCAGGCAGGGGAAATGCAGGCAGTGGAAAGGGCAGGCAGCAGCAGAAGGGGACTTCTGTATTGAATGTCTGAGCATAGGAGATCTCAAAGCCCACCTCCACAGTGACACACTTCTTCCAACAATACAGCACCTGCTTCAATAAGGCCACACCTCCTAATAGTGCCATTCCCTATGGCCAAGCATTCAAATGCATGAGTCTGTGGGGGCCAAACCTATTAAATCCACCACACTACATCTGAGGTCAAAAGAGAGTGTTGCTTTGGCTGCCAGAACTAAGTATGGGAAATCAGAGGCTTTAGGTGATAGTTTATGTCACAGTTT
>BDUI01010916.1:27114-38085 GCA_002335545.1 Apodemus speciosus
AGAGACATGTTTAAAAGTTAAGAAATGTAACATTTAGCTTTCTTTTCTATTTCTTGAGTTGATATTGCTCCCACCAATTTCCCCTTGTTTCTCTAAAAAMTAATAATRTTTAAGCACATTTTCTTTTTCTTGGATAGAGAGTTTCTCCAGAGGTATATTGGCTGTGAAAGTGAATTAGTCTCACACTCTTCAAGCATCTGATGCAGTCCCTTTCTCAGAATGAACAGCCTCCAAAAGGAGCATATTTTCCAATAAAGGGGCTGCCCAGAACTGGGATGCAGGTCTTTTGGTAGAGTGTTTGCAAGCACTTGCCTAGCTTGCACAGAGCCCTGACTTGGCTCTCGACACCCATATAAGCTGACTCTGATGGTACATGCCTGTAATGCCAGGGTAGGCAGAGATGGGAATTCAGAAGCTGAAGGTCATCCTCAGCTATGCAACTGGCTTGAGACAAGACTGAGTTATAGGACACCCTGTCTCAAACAGAAGAATCACCCAAACAAAAGTCCAGAAGTTTCATCTTGTTTTAAGTGTKCCTASGGTTTGAAAGAATATGTYTATTGGCCTGTGGTGCTAAATTTCACTTTAGGAACCACACCCATAAAAACACTCAAGCTGTCAGGCCATTTCCAAGTAGCCTCATATTGTAAAAGACTAAATATTATACACACAGTCAAAATTGTCCTGAGCTATCTTTAAGAAAAGTAGCCTCTTGTTTTTCTGTTTGAGTGCACTAGGTAAAGGCTACTATTCGGTGTGGAGTCCTTGGCAGGCCTCTAGCTTTGACCAACCCTAAAGCTAAGGCTGTTGGTTAGCAGCTAAAATGTTCAACAGATTTCCTCATTTTGCTGTTGCCTGCCCACCTAGCGCTCCCACMAATGTACTTGCTGGATGTATTGATTTACAGTCTTCTTTGTCCTGTGGCTGTCCCATTTTATAGAACTTCTTTCATTTCCGAGAATGTCATTGAAGGCAACTTGAATACATGTAACCAGAAGTTAGCCACTTAGATCTGGCTTAGAATAAACCATGTGTTTGCTTTAAAACAGGCTTGTATATAGATAGGACTTAATGATTTACACACACACACACACACACGCACGCACGCACGCACGCACACGCACACGCACATGCATACTCACATTCAAACATAGGTTCCCTATACGTGTGACATTTGTTTTTCTGAGTCGAACTTATTTCACTTAACACAATGATTTCCGATTCCATACATTTTTCTGAAGACATCACTTCACTTATCTTTATGGCTGCGCACGATTCCATTGAGCATCCGTAGCACATATTGTCATTCATTCTTTTGTTGATGAACATCTAGGGTGATTTGATTTCCTGGCTTTTGTGAATAGTGCAGCAATAAACACATATGTGCAAGTGTCCCTGACAAGGCTCACTGCTGAAATTAAGGTTTGAATAAGTAACAGTGTGTTTGTCATCTCAAACTCAACCATCTCTACCCCTCCTCTCTGTCTCTCTATCTCTCTGTCTCTCTCTGCCTCTCTGTCTCTCTCTCACACACACAGAGAGAAGTACTTGTGTGTGTCTGTGTGTGTGTGTGAGAGAGAGAGAGAGACTGTGCGCACGCATGCACGAGAGAGAGACAGAGAGACAGAAAGAGACCACTGTATAACACCTCTGTAGTTAAAGCACACAGTATACTGAGGCTGGTGTAGCACACTCCTAATTAATGATCAAAACTCCTTGGAGCTGAGGTGCTGCTCTCCCAATAGACAGCTATTTTTAAAGTATTTCTCTTTGAAAACAACAGCATGATTAATCCCATCATTCCTATTTAAATTACTTATGTAGAAAGAGCCATGCACTAAGAGCAATTATTTAAAACGCTTTATTATGTGTAATTTGTACCTGCTTTAATTTGCGTTGCTTTAGGGTAATTTATTTTCCGGGTTGTGATGTCATCGACCAAAATTAACTAGATCTAATTTTCATTGTGACACACCACATACAAAAATACAATTTTAAAGCAAAGTTCCTTTTCTTCCCAGAAAGGTTCACAAGAATGTGTCAGATGGATAAAACAAGAAAAGAATACTTTGCACACATACCAACACCATTCAAGGCATTATCCTTCACACAATAACGTCAAATCTTTTATTTTGAAGCAGCAGGGAGAGAGCCCATCCACTCTCTGAGGGGAACCGCAAACTTTATTGTTGCTAAAGCCAGGCTCCAGGGATACAGGAGCGCTCCTTTGGGGGAAAGAGGGAATATGGGAACAGAAGGTGGAGGCTGTCATCCCTTCACAGGCACTTCAAGAGGAAAGAATTGCAGGAAGTTCCTCGGGGACAGTCACACAGCTTTCCGATCCTGGCCCCTTTCCTCACTGCGCACTGCTCTCCAGCGTCACACTGTCAACAACACAATCGATGGTTACTGGGGTCCCAAGGGAGCGTCCTCATGGGAGAAAGAACCAGACTGCTACCATCAGCTCAGGTCAAAGCAGTCAGATCCGAAGCCAGGGAGCCTCTGGCTTACAATTTCAGAAAGAGGATATTTAAAGGAAGAAATGTAAATGATTGATCCCCTCCTACATTCTTCTGCCTTTGGGGAGGGACCACATTTTCAGCTTCCTTTTCTTGTTATCTAAAGAGGGGGGAGAAACCACCCAGATCCTTACATCTAAGAAATGTACAATAAATTTTCCCATAACCTTTGTTCTCTACTTTCCAACTTCCTCGCCCAAAGAAGGAAAACAGAAAAAGTGTGTGTGTGTGTGTGTGTGTGTGTGTGTGTGTGTGTGTGAGAGAGAGAGAGAGACTGTGCGCACGCATGCACGAGAGAGAGACAGAGAGACAGAAAGAGACCACTGTATAACACCTCTGTAGTTAAAGCACACAGTATACTGAGGCTGGTGTAGCACACTCCTAATTAATGATCAAAACTCCTTGGAGCTGAGGTGCTGCTCTCCCAATAGACAGCTATTTTTAAAGTATTTCTCTTTGAAAACAACAGCATGATTAATCCCATCATTCCTATTTAAATTACTTATGTAGAAAGAGCCATGCACTAAGAGCAATTATTTAAAACGCTTTATTATGTGTAATTTGTACCTGCTTTAATTTGCGTTGCTTTAGGGTAATTTATTTTCCGGGTTGTGATGTCATCGACCAAAATTAACTAGATCTAATTTTCATTGTGACACACCACATACAAAAATACAATTTTAAAGCAAAGTTCCTTTTCTTCCCAGAAAGGTTCACAAGAATGTGTCAGATGGATAAAACAAGAAAAGAATACTTTGCACACATACCAACACCATTCAAGGCATTATCCTTCACACAATAACGTCAAATCTTTTATTTTGAAGCAGCAGGGAGAGAGCCCATCCACTCTCTGAGGGGAACCGCAAACTTTATTGTTGCTAAAGCCAGGCTCCAGGGATACAGGAGCGCTCCTTTGGGGGAAAGAGGGAATATGGGAACAGAAGGTGGAGGCTGTCATCCCTTCACAGGCACTTCAAGAGGAAAGAATTGCAGGAAGTTCCTCGGGGACAGTCACACAGCTTTCCGATCCTGGCCCCTTTCCTCACTGCGCACTGCTCTCCAGCGTCACACTGTCAACAACACAATCGATGGTTACTGGGGTCCCAAGGGAGCGTCCTCATGGGAGAAAGAACCAGACTGCTACCATCAGCTCAGGTCAAAGCAGTCAGATCCGAAGCCAGGGAGCCTCTGGCTTACAATTTCAGAAAGAGGATATTTAAGGAAGAAATGTAAATGATTGATCCCCTCCTACATTCTTCTGCCTTTGGGGAGGGACCACATTTTCAGCTTCCTTTTCTTGTTATCTAAAGAGGGGGGAAAAAACCACCTAGATCCTTACATCTAAGAAATGTACAATAAATTTTCCCATAACCTTTGTTCTCTACTTTCCAACTTCCTCACCCAAAGAAGGAAAACAGAAAAAGTGTGTGTGTGTGTGTGTGTGTGTGTGTGTGTGTGATTTTAACCTAGAGCTGTCCAACGAAGGTGACCAGTTCTGAAAACTTTTATCACAAAATTTAAGAAACAAAACAATAACAACAACACGATACAAATAAAGAAAAAGAAAAAAATCTTGTCGTGCTCTAGGAGGAATTAGAGAAAACTGAATAGATTCAAGGGCTCGCCCATCTGAGATGTTTCAGGAAATACTCCCACTCAGATCATAAGTCTGTTTTCTGGCCGTAAGTAGCCTGTTCTCTCTTGTTTTTGGAGACCATGGAGCAAGGGGGCGAGGGCAGGAGCAAAGGGGCCGTTCCGGGTAAATGCATCACCTACCTGCTCAGCCACCTGCTAGAGTAAAGACCAGGTGTAAGAKTCTAGGCAATCTTTTCTCCTGGAAAAGTAAGGAAAAGGGGACCCAGAGCCTTACCATGGGGACTTGGCCGTACTTCTTCTCGTAGATCGGAATGCGTTTACTCTTGAGCTTCTTCAGGACTTCCTGCAGCGCTTCGATCTGCAACACAGCGCCGGGAGCCCGAAGTTGCCGCCTTGGCTGCGAGCCCAGCGCAGGTGCTCACTTTCAGCCCAGTTATAAGGAGCCCGGGACACACAACCGCGGGGCAGCAGGACTCGGGGGACAAAAGGAAGCCAGACAGGCAAAGTCCCTAGACCTGACCTCACCTTCCAGAGCCTCCAAGGCGCACAGTGCCCAGACCGGCCACGACTAGAGATTCTCCCGACAAGCAGCCCGCAGCCCGCAGCCCGCAGCCCGCAGCCCGCAGCCCGTGAACTCAAATATCTTTGTCTGGTAGAGGGTACCCAGGGTGCTTTTTTAAATCCAGCCTCAGGGGCTCTGCCCTCTGGGATGGGACTGGGATAGAGGGGCTCACGCAAAGCAAGGGCCCTAYGGTAGCCCAGGGAGAACCCCGAGGCGAGGGAAATACTGACCAGTTCCTTCTCATGGGACGCATCATCCACGGCAGAGTAGATGTCCAGGGCTCGGGGCTGCAGCTCGGCATCCTCCTGGGCACCAGCACCCAGCAAGGGTAGCAGTAGCAGCAGGGCGGCGCCCAAGAGGGGTAGCAGCCTGAGGCGGGAGCTCTCCATGGTTCTGGACCTCCTCGCTGCTCGGGCACTGCGCTCTCCCGCTTCTTATAGCGGGTTGAAATCCGGTGCCGGGAAGAGGGAGGGGGAGAAGAAGGACGGGGGTGTGGAGGAGCGCCCGGGTCAGCCGTCTGTAGGCAGCGCTCCGCTGCCGTTTGACGTCAATGCCCGCCGGGCTCCGGGAGCCCGGGAACGAGGCTCTGCGCACAGATGGGCTGGAGCGCAGAAAACAAGACCCCGTGCCCCCAAACGCTGTCCGCCCTGCAGCCAGGGACGCGTCCCTAGGGGCTAGAGCTGAAACTGAGGGGCAAAAGGTGAGGGATATGGAGCGGGAGGGCCCATGAAATGGAAAATGCCTTCGGGGCAATGAACAAGCAGAAGAGTTGCTTCCCCTAGCTTAGCGGTGGTAGAGGCAACAGAGTTCTGCTCATAGGCTCTGTCTCTCTCATTCCCCAAGCACCGTGTGTGGCCGCAAGAAGGATACGTTGGCTCCAGCAAACTCACTTGATGAGCACGATTCTAGGCAAGCTAGGGAGTGAGGGAGACAATCAGGAAACAGGACAAAGGGAAATTACGTCCTCTGCACCAAGGGGTTGTGTGATATTAATAACCCGAAGAGGACAGTCGAGCAACCCAACTAAAGGGAGGCCAGAGAACCGGGCGTGGGTCCAGTCCTGGTCTAATCACTTACAAAGTCTGTACTTAGAACAAAGTTAACCCTACTGAGGGTCTGATAGATGCTCAATGATTAAGAGCACATACTAGCCGGGCGGTGGTGGCGCACGCCTTTAATCCCAGCACTTGGGAGGCAGAGGCAGGCGGATTTCTGAGTTCGAGGCCAGCCTGGTCTACAAAGTGAGTTCCAGGACAGCCAGGGCTATACAGAGAAACCCTGTCTCGAAAAAAAAAAAAAAAAAAAAAAACAAACAAGAGCACATACTGCTTTTTACAAGGCCTGAGCTCGAGCTCCCAGCACCACAGGCACCTGCACTCGTGTACACTTACATATATTTGGGTAATTATTACTAAAATAATAGCACATCTTTAAAGAACCTCTCTGAACCTTTGTCTTATAAAACTGGAGTTGGAAGAATGTACACCGGAAGGATGGAATGGCAGCTCTCCTGTGCCAAGTTCCTTACCCTCGCTACAATAAACACTAAGCCTCCGGGTCCCTTCCCCTAGAACTGTGAAGCCCTCCAAAGACCGTGTAGTCCTGTCTCAACTTTAACTCAGGACAAATTCAACCGTCCACAGAATGCATCCTCCCAATCCCAGAAAATGAAGGCATGAAAAATGTAGCCCTCTGATTCTGGAAAGATCTCGAGATCAGAAGCCAAGGTGAACCCAGTGTTCTGGGTTAGGAAGACACACAAGAGTGGCTTTGTAAAGTGAAGGACCTTACACCCTGTGGAAGTGGTGCTTTTGCACAGGAACCCAGAATGGATCCCACTTGCTTGTTGAGCTGACTTCTTGCACCRCTCCGCTCCCTCTTCCCCTCAACGGATCCTGAAATACATCCATTCTGCCCCACCCCCATCACCACACCACAATCCCGGCCAACAGCTGCAGTGTGCTGACCGTCTGGTTCTTCATCCCCACCCTCTTCTCTCGCCTCTCTCTAATCCACAGTCTACCACCAGCCTTAGTATCCTAAAAATACACTAATGACTTCTATGAAGGAATCTGCATCCCCCACCCACTCTGCTTTACAAACTATTGCATTATCCACCTCAGCCCTGGCCACAAGTTCCGCCACTCTGCTCTGGCTGGCCTTCTTGATCCTCTGACAAGTCAGTCTTTCCCTGATTGGCCTTTGTACTTACCTTGCCTGGAAATGTCTTCCTGAATCTGTTTCTTGTGACATAAATCTCAGTTTGTAGATTTCCATGGCTACGTAGTTTAAGGCATACTTCAATTTCTTCTCTTACAACCTTATTGATTAACATATGATGTAGATTACTGAAATAGTTAATGCAGAATATGTATCTGTTTTCTTCAATTATCATGTTTTTAATTATCACTGAAATGTGTATTTGGGTGAAATTCAAGAAGTAGGTAGGTTCTCTTCTGATAAATAGTATGCATAGAATATTTCTCTTTGGGGTTAGGCCCAACCTGAAACCATGTCTAACACCTCCCCTGTGATGTTTTGTATATGCCTGGCTCAGGGAGTGGCACTACTTGGAGGTGTGGCCTTGTTAGAGTGTGTGCATCACTGTGGGCATGGGCTTTAAGACCCCCTGTGCTAGCTTCCTGGAAGTTGGTCTTCTCTTAGCTGCCTTCAGATGAAGATGCAGAACTCTCAGCTCCTCCTGTGCCAGGCCTGCTTGGACACTGCCATGCGCATGCCTTGATGGTGACCAACTAAACCTCTAAACCTGTAAGCAGCCCCAATTAAATGTTGTCCTTATGAGTTGCCTTGGCCATGGTACCTGTTCACAGCAGCAAAACCCCAACGAAGACATCCCCCAAGTTCTGCTTCTCACAGGTGCCTTTTAATCTGCGTGAAATTTCAACAGCAGCTCATTTTATTGTTTAAACCTTATACAGATTCAATGGCACTTGCTGCACAAAGTCTCCAAAGATCTTAAAAGCAATCTACATTTCAGAAGAAAAATAACTCCAAGTAACTGCACAGTCCATCCTTCAGAAGGATGTGAACACTCCCAGTCCAAGGCATCTCTCAAATTTTGTCCCCAAGTAATAGCTTCCCTTCGTGTCATTTATATTATTGTAACAACCCCAAAATTCAAGTCCTGATGATACTCAGTTGATGACCTCACCCTCATATAAGAAAAACACTACATGTAGTAGAATCATCAGGGAAAAGTCTTGGATCACCCTGTGAAGCAAGTTAGGCATATCTGGGTCATTACCACGCCATGGTGTCTTCTACTTCTTGAGCAGAGTGACCTTCTAGAGCAGTGGTAATCAGCCTTCTTAACACGGGGACCCTCTAATACAGTTTCTCATGTTGTGGTGACCCCCAACCACAAAGTTATTTTGTTGCTACTTTATTACTGTAATTATGMTAGTTATGAATTGTGATGTAAATATCTTCTTTCTGATGGTCCCAGGTGACCCCCTTGAAAGGGTCATTTCCCACTGGTTGAAAACCTCCATTCTCAAGTATCTTGAAGAAGCATTGTACAGTAAAGTTTGGGCAATGTTCTTCCTAAAAAACATTTATATTGGTTTGACTAGAGAAGGAAAAAAGAATGAGGTGTTCTGTGGTTTTCATATCATGCCTCAGGACAGCTTATGTATTTTGACTGCTATTAGATGTCTTTGATACCAAAAGCTATACATTACAGTAATAACCTGGCTGGTTACATGCCTCAGCAGGTAAAGGCACTTACCAAGAAAGCCTGGTGACCTGAGTTCAATCCCTGAAACCCACATAAAGACGGAAGAAGGAAAATGACTCTGGCCTCTACATGTGCATTATGGTGCATGTATCCCTACACACATAATACATATGCAAACACAATAATACTATTACATGGTAAGTATCAGAGTGAATTTATTGGATTTGCTAAAAAAGCACATCAAACACATCTTTATATTTAAAAGAGGTAAACAGAATCATGCAATGTCCTGCTTAAAATCCTTGAAGCAATTAAATTTTCTTAGAATAAAATGCAGTTTTCTTACCCAGGCTTACAAGTCTGTTTATGACTTGGCCCCTAACTTCTTCCTCAGCATCCGCCCTCAACACCCCTTTCCTCCCTTGCTGTATTCAGGCCACACTGGCGCCTATAATAAGCCAATCCCTTTCTCAGCTCAAAGTGATCTAAAGAGGAAAAAAATAGTGCCTAAATTGTACTGGAGCAAGCTAAGATTTGTATGAAATAAATTAACCTCATTCATTCATCACATCATACATTAAAAACCAACTTGAAATAGACTGTAGACCTAAATTTAAGAACTATAACTATAACCCTCCTAGAAAAAGCATTTCTAGAAGGAAATATTTCTAGAAGAAAATCTTTGTGGACTAAGGTAAAACAATTTCTTTCTTTTTTAATTAAAATATATCTAATATACCTTTATCTTCATATAATATAATCATATAATATAATCATATAATCATATAATATAATCAGTTTTAAGGGACTCATCCCTGGGGAAGATTCTTTTTTCCCACTCTCATTCTTGGTTTCTTGTAGTTCTTTGTCTAATAATTTTTAAGGTGATCATTGGAATTAAACACTATTCCTCACCCCAAATATAGAAAAAAAAAAGCAGGCCACCTTGCAAAAGAAAAGCATTAAGCAGCATATGTCTATAGAGATCTACCAGGGGCCGACCTCTCTTAACTGCTCCTGAGATAGAGTAGAGCTTGTAGGTCCGTTTCCTGAAGCCTCAGGTACAAAAATCTCATCAACAGAGAGCCAGGAAACTAGCACTGTTGAGAGGCTCTTAAGACATGCTGCTTTCTGAGGAGAAAATTTCAAGTGAGGGAACATTTCTTACTCATGTCTATCTCTTACAGTTTTGGACCTTTTAAAATAAAAAATAAATAATAACCCACTGATTGCGCTGTGCTTTGGTTTGGGCTCTGCACGCATCCCTTTTCTAATGTTCTAGTGAAAACAGAGGCTACCTTGGTTCTTATTTTTTTTTAAAGTGAAAGTTTATAGACGAATTGGTATTACTAAATGAGAGCCGCACAGTCCCCAGAGGTTGAAAGGTGAAATGAGAAGGTCATGGCAGAACAAAACATAGGAATGATGTCTCCCCCCACCCCTCACGCTCATGTATTTCTCTCCTTTAAATTTTGAATATTTTCTCTTCCCATACAGCTCAGGATAGCACCACCCTGTTAGGCTACTACACTGTTCAAACGTCAGACTATCTTGTTATCCATTGATTCTCTCTCTGCCTATCCTTCCAACCACATTCATTCACCAGCAAAACTGTATCTCATTACCTTCATAAATATCTTTAAACATCAAGCCCTTGTCTCCCCTTGAATCAGCCTCACCTCCCCCAAGTTAAGCATCACGTTGTTTTCCTCAGAACATTTGTGTAAGCTCTAAGGTTGCACCCAGCTCTATTTCTGCACCATCTACTTTGTACTTCCCCTGCTACCAGAACAGATACTTTGTCATTGACATTCATCTTCTATTTACCAACCTTCCATTCATAGCTTTCCAAAGGAACTGTTATTTTCTATGCTCTATGTAAACATCTGTATCACTGTCTGGAAGAAAATAATCTGCACTCGAGGAAGACAAGCATATGGAATAGTTTAGTAGCCTAGGACTCCACTTGGTTTGGGCTTCTACTTGGTCTGGGACTCTATTTGGTTTTCTTGGTAGTATTTTTTGACCTGTTCTATTGCCTTAACTTGAATAAAGTTACCTTGCTGCTTTTGAAAATCTGTATGAGTTCTTATTTCAAGCCTTTGCATAAGAGGCTAAGAAACTGGAAAAAAACCCAGACAGTAACTACCAGTAGCACAAATAAAAGACTCTTGGAACTTTTAGAGGTATTGGAGATGTGGAGCAAATGTATATTTTACAGACTTTTGAAAAGGCATGCCATGCAATGGTGGTACATGTCTTTAATCCCAGCACTTGGGAAGCAGAGGCAGGCAGATTTCTGAGTTAGAGGCCAGTCTGGTCTACAAAGTGAGTTCCAGGACAGCCAGGGCTATACAGAGAAACCCTGTCTCAAAAAAATAAAAAAATTAAAAATTAAAAAAAGAAAAAGAGGACTGGTGAKATGGCTCAGCAGTTAAGAACACTGACTGCTCTCCTGAAGGTCCCTAGTTCAAATCCCAGCAACCACATGGTGGCTCACAACCATCCGTAATGAGATCTGATACCCTCTTCTGGTGTGTCTGAAGACAGTTACAGTGTATTTACATATAATAATAAATAAATCTTAAAAAAAAAAA
>BDUI01010917.1:34550-47339 GCA_002335545.1 Apodemus speciosus
ATTGTGTGTGTGTGTGTGTGTGTGTGTGTGTGTGTGTGTGTGTGTGTGTGTGCATGGCCTAACATATGTGCAGCAGAAGTTGTGTGGAGATCAGAGAACAACTCTTAAGGGTCCTTCTCTCCTTTCACCATGTGCCCCAGTGATTGAACTTAGATTGTCAGACTTGGCAGCAATCACCTGGCCCAACTCACCTATTTCAGTCCCCCCTTTTTCTCAATGAAGTTGTGAAACAGAAAGAGCAGATAGATATCAACATTCAGTGTGTATTATTGAATTCAGAGGAAGGTGAGGAGACAGTGAATTATAATCCAGCTGTAGTAATAAAGGTTATGGTCAAGTCATGAGCTAACATAGAAGAGTGTTATAGTTATGTATCCACAGGTGAAATTTGAGTAATAAATTGTGAGATAAGGAGGAGTAATCAGAGGAATATCAATAGCAAAATCTTTAGAGATTCATCTCAATGATGTTGAACATTGGGTCATTTTGCTTTATCAGTTTTATACCCAAGAAAGGGTGGCTAAGAAATATCAGCGTTTCGTGCTAATAAGGACTAGGTTATATCTGCAGATCTGATCCACGCGTGTGACTCAATGTCCAAATGCCTCCTTCTTTCAACTCCTCTGCTCTTGTCTGAAAATCTAGGCATAAGTGAGAAGTGAGAGACTCAGAGCAGCAGGAGATGGTCACAGTCATCTTAATGCTTTAGGTTTCGCATAGAAGTTCTATAAGTACGTTTGACTGCATCCAGTGTCTTTGGCTTTAGACATGCATGCTCATTTAGAGTGCATGCAAAAGGAGAAGATAATACAGAAGGAAAGGGCAGGATTAATGTACTTACAGCCTCAGGCTAAACTCCTCTTCCAAAAGGAGATTCCTCAAATGTGCAGTGTGTCTGCATGGCTTGGCTTGAGTGCAATAGAAGTTGGGCATTAAGCATTTGAAAGTAAATGCTGTCAGTTCATTCCCTTGTATGTTCAACAAGGCAGTCATATTGTGGTTTATTGAAATCCACACTACCGTCCTATGAAATTTCCATTTCTTAGGACAAGAACTATTAGGCAGCCCAAGATATTGAATTGGAAGTTACAGTATTTGCTTTCTTTATTTTTCTCCTTTCCTTATTCCATTTGCCCCCATTCTTTCAAGTTTCTTTTCTTTTCTTTCCTTTCCTTTCCTTTTTTTTTGTCCTCAACACAATATTTTCATTAACTATTTAGAAATTTCTCACAATACTGCTGCATCACACTCACTTCCCATTCCTCACTGGTCCACTCTCCCACCAAAACAAAAACAAAAACAATAATAACAATAGAAAACCAATAGCAAAAGCAAAACAAACAAAAACAACAAGAAATAAACACAAAAACCACAAAAAAAGAAAAAGCATAAAAACCAACCTCTACCAACTCCAATTTGTGTTGTCTGTATGTATTCACTGAAACACTGTCAAACTCCCAGTGGCCAGCCTCTTAAAGTAAACCGACTCCTTTGTACTCCCCACACCCTGCCATTGACGGTGAAGAGCTATACTTCAGAATCCTTATTACAGCTTTAAAATACTCTTCTTCAATAGCTTTCTGTCTGGGCTGTTTTCTTTCTCTCTTTCTTCCTTCCTTCCTTTCTTTCTTTCTTTCTTTCTCACTTTCTTTTTCTTTTCTTTCCTTTTTTTTGGAGGGGGGGTGAGAGGCTGGAGAGCTGTGGCTGTGTTGTCACAGAAGACTTCAAGATCCCTCTGCCTTGCCTGGGATTCTTATTTGACTATTTTTTCTCTGCTTTTAACACTCCATTCCCTGTTGCAGGAGTGGAGCTGTTACCTTGACACAGGTGTGAGGAGTGCTTGGCCAGTGAAACATCCTTAAAAAAAGGAAAACATTTAGTGATGTTGACCACCCACTGCAAGCTAACCCAAACCAAAGGAGTAAATGGAAATCTCAAAGGCAAGAGAGGATCCACACACGTTAATGTTCTGGGAGAGAAAATATAAACATCTACAATTTATTTGAGGATATGAATATGTAAGATACATTTGATTATATCGATTAATCCAATGGCAATTGTGTGCCTTAGTCACATACCTTGAAAAGAAATTCAGGAATAAGTGAAATCTTTTTAAGGGGACCTCGTGCATACTTCACAGTAGCAACTGGAGCTAATGCATAAAATGCCTTGATTTTTTTAGCCAGAGCAGGATTGGTAGAAAAGGCAATAAAACCTGAAATAGAACAGACCATCAATGAAGAAGTTATGTGCATGTGTGCGGTTTTATGTTTCTAGAAGTGTGAGGTTCTTTTGGACTTGCTAGAGACACAATCTTAAGCATGCTGAGAAGTTGACACAATGGTTTGTTGAGATATGTAAAAGCACAGTAATAACATTTAAAGATATGCACTAGTGGAAAAAGAATTGATATGCTCAGTCTTAAGGTAACTCAAGAGGGAGGCAGAGTGGAGAAATTCACTGTCAAAGCAAGAGATTTTACTCACCTCAGTAAATTCTAAGGAAACCATTGCACTGAGTCTCAATGCAGTGATTTTATAGCCTCAGGTTACAGACACAGCACAGGCACAAGTTGTATTAAATATGTGTTGTTGAAAGTTAATGTTCTGAGAGCTCCTTGTAGCCAAGCACAGTTAGTTACTGGCTGATATTAGTACTCTGGAGACTGAGTCAAGAGGATGTGGAGTCTGAAGCCAGCCTGAGCCACACAAGACAGCCTTGTTTCAAAAATCCACCAACAGCAACAACACAGAGGCCTGTGACTTCTAGGCAATTCCAACAATGACCTCTGAGACTGCATTGCAATTGGCTTTTCAAACACTAGTAAACATTTCCTGTCTTTCAATTCCAGAATTCTAGCTGCTCTTTCATGTCACTATTTCTATTTCTGAATTTGCTTCCTCTATCACAAACTTCACACCTTCCAAATAAAGGATTAATGCAGGCTTGTCCCAACACCTCTCCTCTTGGCTGTCTAAGCTGGCTCCTTGGAATGTTAATCGCAGTCTGATGCCTCTTATTTAGTAGTTTCAGTCTAGTATTCTTCCTTGAACTTCATACTGTTTATGACTGACTCTTTGACATCTTTACCTGCATCTTCAATAGATGATTTACAATGTCCCCAAACTGAGCTCCTAATGTTCTTATATAGCAGCTCTTCTTACCACTCCTTCCTTCCTCACTTTGGTTAAAAGAATCTTCATTAGTCCAGGATCCCAAGACAAAATCTCTGGCATTGTCTTTACTTCTATTTCTGCTTCATATACTATATATCCAACATTTTAGTAAAGTTCGTTGGCAGTATCTCATTTGCACACACATGTATGTATGTGTGCATATGTGTATTTATGTATACATGCATATATGTGTACACACTTATACTGCTTGATTGGACATCATTATTCTCACATCTCTCCTCATCCCTCAGTAATCCAGCTCCCCAGAATCTCTGGCATGAGTTATTGTACGAGTCCTCCAGCTACTTCTGGAGATCCTGCCACTGTTACCCTTCAGAAATTAGAAGGATCAATGGATCATGCAATTCCTCTATTAAAATCTCTTTGTGATTTCCTTTTTACTTTATCTTTACAATAGCCAAAGAACCCTGAACACTCTTTTCTGATTTTGTTTTTGTTTTTGTTTTTTGGCAGCCACAATGTCATCTCACTCTGTTTTTCTCTTCCTGTCTCTTACTTAACATCTAAGTGATATTAATATAAGAGATTTTAATTTATCTTCTTTGGTATATTATTTGGACAAATGATCTGTTTTCCACCAAAAATAGTAGACTGAAGGGAACAGTTCAACTGGGAGGCTAGAATATACAACCTTGAGATCCAGTTGGTCTGGGCTGATATCTGAACCACTCTGTTGGCCTATTGATGGGAATGAAGCCACTTGCTTGAGTTATTTATTCTACTGTCTGAGTTATCCATCTCTAGGGTAGGAGGATCAATTGTCTTTATATCACTGCATTACAATTGTAATGCATTTTTGTAAAGTTGCACAGCAGTAGCTATGGTACTATGTAGAGACATAGAAACTGTGTTCAGTCTCGGTGCTTTACTTACCAATAGTGGTGCCCTGAGAATGACCAACATAGTGTATCTTCTCTTGTCCAGTTTTCTGTACAATGAAATCTATTGTGGCTGGAAGGTCATATTTAGCCATTTCATCAAAGCTGTAAGAAAATAAATAAATCAAACAAAATATATTTTCTTTTAATAGTTTCTAAAATTTAAACTCTTCATCCTCAACCCTGGTTTTTAGGCCTGCATTTACAAACTATATCTAAGCCAAAAAATGCATATCTATAGAGAAACCTATATTTCTACTTGAGGAGTAGGAAACTAGACACTTTAATTATTGCCAGTTATATATAAACCCTTAGCAAATGCCAGGTGTCCTTGGGGTAGTTGCTTGTAAGCAAAGGTCATCATTTGTAAACATGTATAATGACTATAATCTAAATATAAGCAAGATAGGTATTTATGGGTGGATATTATTTTTATTTCTGAAATGTAATATCAGAGTTAATAAGCACTTGTATTCTACATTCCATTTTTTATATGAGTCTCATCTCTGTAGTACATTCTTCACAAATAATCGAGAATGATACAAAAATGAGAACTCCAAGTTGAACAATATTTAGTGGCTTCTCATTGTGCACAGAATGAATGTCAACAGCCTCACACTAGATCTGGTTCCTATCAGCATGCTAGTGTTCTACTGTGTTCTCTCTACCTCCTTCTCACCGCACCAGATACACATGAGCTTCCTACCAGCTTTCTGAACCATCAGAACACTTGTGCCTCAGCAAGATCAGCCATGTCCTCTCCATCAACTATCTTCCTCAGTCATTTCCAAGACTAGGGCATGAGAAGATATTGGGCTCCTTTGATAACTTTTCTGTGCCTGACCTTTGGGCTTTTAATGGTGATGAAGTCTTTTGTTCTCCTTTTCCCCTGTTCAACATGTCCTTAGTCTATTGGCTTCTTCTCCCTTTGCAACTTTCATGGAACAGTGAATTGCCTTGCATCCTAACTTTGGCCGTGATGTTCATTTTATTTGGAAAAGCAGTTTTAGACACCTCTTGGTCTTTGGTATGGAGGTCACAGCAAGCTTAGTGGAAACACTGCCCTTGGAATGAGGTGTATAGAAAACTCAAGTGTTGGAACAAGTGATGCAGCTTCCTTTATCTACTGCCTAGAGTATAGTTGGTTGTGATGAGCAAGAGAATAGCCATGCGTGTAGATCCCRAATGCATGTCCATTTCCAATTCTTCTCTTTCTTTACCTGAAAGCCCAGAATTCAACTGAGTCTGGTGAATAGTATATATTTTTCCTGGACCATGTGTTCCCTCGGCTGTTCCCCAGCCACACATCATAGCCAGCATCTGCTAGAATGAAGGCCAGGCTGTTGTTAGGCAGATTTGTAATCCAGTTTGTGGCTGATGCAATCAAACCATGCTGCAAATACGCCACGGGTCTCTTGCCTAGGGAAGAAGATTATTCAAAATGTTATACACTTATTATTTATGGTAGGTAGACATATATTCAGAGGTAATATGTTCACTTTGTTGACATTGTATTTGAGATCTTAATTACCTTTTCTCAATTGTGTCTCCTGGGCCAAAACTGAGGAAATCGTACACATTTTATTTCTCTTTAAGGATTTATAAGTTTGTATGTATATGTATTTATGTAAGCCTATATGTGTCTATGTGAAGCATATAAGTGCAGTAGCCCTTAGAAGCCACAAGAGGACATCTGATTTTGAACTAAAATTATAGACAGTTGTGAGCAGACAGCACATGGGTACTGTGGACTGAATCCAAGACCTATATCATCCAAGCCACTGTATGAGTGGCTTTTAACTACTAAATGATCTCTTTGGTATATACATTTATTCTCGTTTATTGCATTTTTTTTTACCAACACAAGGCCTTGCAGCCTTGCATATGCTAGGCAAATGTACCCCTGAGCTATTCCTTCATCTTATATTGTAGATGCTGAATGTATTTACTGTATTATAAGCCAGTTATGTGTAAATAAAGATATGAAAATGATAGCCCAAGAAAACTAAGTACTTTGTAAATGTGGGTTGTGCATAATAACATTATGTTGCACAATTTTTCTATAATGAAAAATATGAAAATTTAACAATAACACCAAAATAAAATGATCTTTGTCTATATAAGAAATAGATCTCTAGCTGCCTCCTAATTTTCCCCTCTACAATATTACCTGGCTAACTTCCATGTGCTGACATTCAGCTCGGTTACTATATTAAAAGAAACTGATCCCTGATTGCTTTAGCTGGTCAGAGGCCTTGAATAGTTTGTATATAGCAGCAAGACTACAATTTATTGTGATCACTTGGTCATCCCTCTGTCTCATTGACTTAATTGCTATCTATTGAAACTGGAAATAAAATCATGTGCTGCATTTCCAGAGTGATCTAGCCTTACTTCCTCCTTAGAGAGAAATGAAATAGGAATGGGGGAAAATACAGGGGAGGGTAGAGAGATGGGGAAGGGATAGAGATGAAGGTAAAGAAGAGGAAAGAGAAATGAGGGGATCAAAGGAATTTGTACCTATATTCTCAGAATTATGTTTCCCATAAGGAATTCTGTAGACCCCCAGAATGTAGCCATCTTCAGTAATAACTTCATATTCTTCACATGGGTATCCCCAGTAAGTTATCATCTGACTCTGAGGAGGAAAATTAGGGGAAAAAAACCTTTCAAATATTAATTAGATTTAACATGCATCTAAAGGATATTTCTAATGAATTTTAACTGTTCACTAAAAGTTTAGACCCATCATTATGCTAATCCTAGTAAGACCTGTCAGTAACTCACAATATTCATGTTTGCTTCAGGATTTTTAGGACCCAGACTTCCAAATAGGCCATGTGCACCTCCGAGAGTAGATATCACACTTATTATTAACAGCAGCCACATCTTGTACTGCCCTGAAACAAAGGGATGAATGTTAGGGTTCCATAGGATTCAGAGTTTGTGGTGATTTTACCCCTAAGAGAACTACAGGCAAATTAATCTTTCTGTTTAAAGTGTTTTCACTGTAATTGTTTCTTCTTTTTCTGTCTGTGTGTATATATGTGATCATTTGTATGTTTGTGTGTGCATATGCATTTGTGCACATGTGTGTGCATACATACATGTGTGCATGCACTTTCAAATAGGTATATGTAGCAGGACAGAGGATAATCTCAGCTGTTGTTCCTTAGGAGTCAGGGCCTTTCACTGGAGTTTGCTGAATAGGCTGGGACATTGGTCAGAGGGCCCTAGGGATCTACCTGTCTCAGCTCCCCACATCTCTGAGATTATCAGCAAACATCACTATTCTCAGTTATTTCACTTGTTCTGGAAATGTAACTCAAGTCCTTAACCATGAATGGCAAATACTTTACCAACTCAACCACATAGTAAGTCCTGATTCTTTCTCTTTAAAAGCATTTTTAATGTAGGTTTCCAGCCTTATAGATAGAATTTTAACCAGCAAACAATCTTCTATTACTTGGTGAAGCACAAGTTTATTATTTGGTATTTGCATCAAACTCACTCTGTGAGCACAGATTTGGACTGAAGGTTAAGTGGGCCTCTGATGTCTTTGATTCAGCTTAATGTACATTTAAAACTATCATCATGGAGCTGGAGAAGTGGCTTAGAAGATAAAAGCATGCAAGCCTGATGACCTGCATTTGATCTTCAGAACCCACTCCTAAAAGTTGTCTCTGACATTTATATGTGCTCTGTGGCAGACACACGTGCCCTGAAAGAAATAGAACTATTGTTGTGGTAAGGTAATTAAAAACAGCCAGTTTATAACTATTAGCTGATTGAAATCATCATGTGAATTTGAAAGCTGACATCACCTAGAATAATGCTGGGATATAATTTTAAAAAAGCATTGCTCTTTCAGTTTTCTTCTAAGATATTTTCTCTCTGAAATTACTTAGGTAAGCCATATTATATATTACCAGTGTACTATATGCCTGTGTATCGTTTCCAGAAGTATTTAACAGCAAAAAGGAATTAACTATTATTATTTTAAAATATATAAAGGCTTTACTAATTGAAATCTCTCATATTTACATACTAAAAATCTATGTTTTAGAAAACATTCTCCTTAAAAGGATTGAAGTCATGCTCCTACTTAAATGATCCATCTTTTACATAACTTGTTTTCAAAATTGCTCTCCTTTAAGTAGCTGTAAAACAATGCAGGCTTATGATAAACAAATGAAACTTTCAGATTGAAATAACCCAACCGATGATTCTATTTTACTATAGCTAATCACTCATAAATTTAGAATCTAGCTTCTTGTGTTTTTATATTTTAATTCTCATTTCAAATTATAAATATTGATTTTGTAAAGGAAGATTACAAGTTCTTTTTCACTGTATGGTTGCTATTGTCATTTATTATTTAGTATAAATAATACTTGGCATTAGACTTATACCATCTAAATTTACTTAGATGATGTAAATACCAACAATGAATTTTAGAATATTTTCTTATTAAGCTTAATAAAAATGCAAGTGAGAAATAATATTTTTTCTTGTTGGAAGAGATGCTTTGTTGAGAGTTGTTTAAAATAAGATCTTTTTAGTCTGTATGAAATATACTTTTTATTGTGGATAGGATGCATTAGAAGCAAATTTGGAAGTCATGTATAAAAAATATTTTAGTAAGTCAAGAATGGTGAATCATGCCTTTAATTCTAGAACTCGGGATGCAGTGGCAAGAGGATCTTTGTGAGGAAGCCTGTTTTACAAAGTGATTTCCAGTACAGCCAGGGTTCCACAGAGAAACCCTGACTCAAAAAACAAACAAAAAAAAACAACCAAACAAAYAATAAATAAAATATATTTAATTGTGCAAGTGAAGAATTTGTAAAATTAGTATCATTTGTTTCAAATGGTGTTCTTTGAAAAGGATGAAGTCTCAGTTGCTATCACTATTTCAATAAACACTGTATGGTTCTTAAATAATGTAGCATACTTTGTAAAGTTCTTGATGTTCATGGGCTGAGCTAGAAATTCCAAGACCTAAATCCAATCCTCTGATATTAGAATGTAGCCACTTAGTGTTGAAATTGGATATAACATTGTCTTTGGAAATGGATGGAACTAAAACTTCTCTGTATAATGGAAATTCAGGAAAGGATAATCCAATTTATAAAGACTAGCCATCATTTTAATGCTCAAACCAGATAGTTGTCAGACTATCAAAGAAATGACAGTCCCTTTAAAGCCTTTCTTGTCTCAAGTAATTTGCCTTTATGAAGTGAGACTCTTCAACCAGTGGTTTGAGGTATTGGATACCCCAATAACAAAAGTCAACAAGAAAAGCTCTAAAATACTTGGGGCATGATTAAATTCCTTAAAACATCTGATAACAAGTTCCAGGATATCTCATGCCCAACAGTGTGCTTACACATGTAATTTGCCAGTGAGTTTTTTTTTTTTTTGCAATTTGTTTACTTTACTGTAAAATAGAACAAACAAGAGTGTGTTTCCCAATGATACAAACATTATAATTAAGTATAAGTATTATCACTATTATTATAAGCAAGTATTATTGGTATTGCAATATTTAAATAAAACAACCCTATTAAGACCTTCGCTTTATGTTCCTTACTTTGCAGGTGAACAAAACAAGGCCCAAGAAGTATGTAGAAAGCACCCAAGTCAAAACTGTACTGGTTGTTTCTAAGTATTATCTTCCCCTCTACCATAATTCTTCACTGGAATGCCCTTAAGCAGCATATATCAGAAATGAATTGGGGACAATGTCCCAAAGAATCTTTTTTGTTAAATTAGATATTTTCTTTATATTGCAAATGTTATCCCCTTTTCTGGTTTCCCCTTTGAAAACCCCTTATTCCATCCCCCTTCTCCCTGCTAACCAACCCAGCCACTCCCTCTTCCCTGTGCTGACATTCCCCTATACTAGGGCATCCAGCACAGACTAATCTTCAGTTTCTTTGAGTTTTAATTTGAAGAACTACATTAGTAGCCTGCTGAGCAGTGTTACTGATAATTGTTAATTCAATACCAGATAGTGGATAATGTTATGTTACTCAATATCAATAATAATGATCTGAAAAGGCTGATCTATTGTTTCTCAAAATGATAACATGAAAGACAAACCTTCACAGTAGATATTTCTGACATTAATAGACAAATTCACCTATCAGTAAATAAAAATTTCATTTACACACAACAGAGAAAAATATTAGCCAAATTCTAGAAGGATAATATTATAAATTAGATGCACACATTTATCTATGATAGTTGAAGTAAAAGAAAAAGGACCAAAATTTCATTTAATTTTGATCATCAAATGTACTTACAGTGCCCTCAGAGACAGGATTCTGCTTCTCTGGTTGCCTACTTTAGCTAATGGACAGTTGCTCCTTATATACAAAATTTTAACAATGGCCAGAAATGATTATTCATTCTTATTAAACAATCATAGGTCCTTCATATCTGGACATCACCCAATATTAAAGCACAATCCTTAAAATCAAATATTTCAGATGACTGCACATGACACTGGCTCCCCAACTTTAACCTTTAACAAATGCAAACATTGCCCAAAGGAACCTTGATTAGAAGTAATTTAGGAAACAATACAAATGATAACTGAAAACTTAAGCATATAAAAGCCATTGAGCATGACTTACAATGCAAATGATTTTGTAGCTGGGCTTAGATTAAAAGGATTGTGGTAGTAAAAGACTTGATCTTTTGTTATTTTTTTTTAAATGGCCACTGACTACTCTGATAGGATGTTAGATAAGACAGTCTTTCTGTGCCAACTTGAAGATTTATTATGAATCTTTGGTCTTATTTTTTGCACTGCAAATAATATATGAAACTTGGCCCCCGATTGTTAAGAACAATTGAGCCATGCCATGCAGTCTTTATGAAATTTTCTGGCTAGAGTTTGAACCATGTAAATTATTTTTAGCATCCATATTTTCATAGCAGTACTTAAATATATATCAGAAATAGTGAAGAAGTAATTATTAAGGAAAAAAGGTTAACCCATAATCTAATGCTTTTCAAAGCTCCACAACTCAATTACATAGAAGTAAAATGAATAGATAAAGCAACATTGGGAATTATCAAATACTAATGTGTTTATATATTCACATATGCTAAGGTTCTATTTCCCTTGTGCCCTGGTTGTCATTGACAGCCACTAAATTTGTAAAGGCAAAGATGATTCTTTATTATAAAGATGGGTTGGAAATGCAAAGCTTTAATGTTCTAAGATGATTTTAATTCAATTCACCAGCAAATAGTAAGCTGATTAACTATGTTTCTTCACTCATTTGCTTAAATAAAAAAGTAATTATGGTGTGATTATGGTGTGTTCTTTTGATCATTCACTGGAACTAGAGGATTTTGGTCTAAGAGTTTTTGGTAAAAAGYACAAATTCTACTAGTTGTTAAAAGACCTATGATCTTTATGAAGACTGCAGCTGAAGAGCAAACACATTCCTACTTCTCAATGCATGCCTTACATCTGATTCTCTGGCATTAATTAATGTAGTAACATACACTAATCAGGTGGATTCAGTTTCCAGTTCACAACATGGTGTTTTCTTAGCCCGCTGTCCCCATATCCTCTTTCCTCTACCTTTCCCCCGCTCCCGATTTCACACTAGGTTTAAGCTTACAGAAATACCATCCATACAGTGTTCTTTATTAAATTTTGGGCTAGGAATCTATTCCTACATTCTTGTGAGACTTTGTACTTATCAGTATTTGAAGACTTACTATATAATAGGATATTATGTCTTTTCACTTGAACACACACACATACACACACAGAGAGACAGAGAAACACTCACAGATACACATAGACACAGAGGCACACAGACACACATAAATATACACACAGACTGACACACATACATAGACACACATAAACACATACAGACGGACACACATAAACACACAGACAGATACACAGACAGACACACAGACAGATATACACTCACAAACACATACCTGCACACAAACACACACACAGATACACACATAGACACATACATACACAGAAATACATACAGACACACAGACACATACATAGACACACAGACACATTTTACAGACACACAATCAGATACACACTCACAAACACAGACACACAATGCACACAAACACACACATAGATACACACACAGACACATACACAGAAACACACATAGACACACAGACACATATACAGGCACATATACAGACACATACAAAGACAGACACACAGACATATACACATAGATACAGACAGTCAGACATACACTCACACACAGACACACACAGACACACAAATACACCCCCCCACTCCTGAAGTTCAAGAACTGCATTTTGTCAATTTACTTTTATTTCTTAATGCCTAGAATTTGTCTGGAATAAAATATATATGATCAAAGTATGCATATATTTTTTTTGATTTAGAAAATATTTAAAGAGAAAAATAATTGCAAATTTTCTGTAAATATTTATGCATATGTTTAACTAATATATACAATATATACTTTTGTATATATATTGTAACTATGATGAAAAGACTCATAAGTATTTTCATGGACGTATAATACAAAAGTTGCTTAAGTACACATGAGTAAAAGTTAAAATAGAATAATATCAGTGTCAAAAGATCACCCAAGGCATGCACTCACTGATAAGTGGATATTAGCCTAGAATCTTGGAACACCAAAGACACAATCCACCTACCAAATGCTGTC